>CAMRHE010000708.1:0-85000 GCA_947044405.1 Leptodactylus fallax | reverse complement strand
GCCGTACTTTGCTGTACTTTGCCATCCTTTGCCATCCTTTGCTGTACTTTGCCATCCTTTGCTGTACTTTGCCGTACTTTGCTGTACTTTGCCATCCTTTGCTGTACTTTGCCATCCTTTGCTGTACTTTGCCGTACTTTGCCATCCTTTGCCGTACTTTGCCATCCTTTGCTGTACTTTGCCATCCTTTGCCGTACTTTGCTATCCTTTGCTGTACTTTGCCATCCTTTGCCGTACTTTGCTGTACTTTGCCATCCTTTGCTGTACTTTGCTGTACTTTGCCATCCTTTGCTGTACTTTGCCGTACTTTGCCATCCTTTGCTGTACTTTGCCATCCTTTGCCGTACTTTACCGTACTTTGCCATCCTTTACCGTACTTTGCCATCCTTTGCCGTACTTTGCCATCCTTTGCCATCCTTTGCTGTACTTTGTCGTACTTTGCCATACTTTGCCATCCTTTGCTGTACTTTGCTGTACTTTGCTGTACTTTGCCGTACTTTGCCATCCTTTGCTGTACTTTGCCGTACTTTGCTGTACTTTGCCGTACTTTGCTGTACTTTGCTGTACTTTGCCATCCTTTGCTGTACTTTGCCATCCTTTGCTGTACTTTGCCGTACTTTGCCATACTTTGCCACACTTTGCCATCCTTTGCCGTACTTTGCCATCCTTTGCCGTACTTTTGCCGTACTTTGCCATCCTTTGCTGTACTTTGCCGTACTTTGCCATCCTTTGCCGTACTTTGCTGTACTTTGCCGTACTTTGCCATCCTTTGCTGTACTTTGCCATCCTTTGCTGTACTTTGCCATCCTTTGCTGTACTTTGCCGTACTTTGCTGTACTTTGCCATCCTTTGCTGTACTTTGCCGTACTTTGCTGTACTTTGCCATCCTTTGCTGTACTTTGCCATCCTTTGCTGTACTTTGCCGTACTTTGCCATCCTTTGCTATACTTTGCCATCCTTTGCCGTTCTTTGCCATCCTTTGCTGTACTTTGCCGTACTTTGCCATCCTTTGCTGTACTTTGCCGTACTTTGCTGTACTTTGCCATCCTTTGCTGTACTTTGCCATCCTTTGCCATACTTTGCTGTACTTTGCCGTACTTTGCTGTACTTTGCCATCCTTTGCTGTACTTTGCCATCCTTTGCTGTACTTTGCCGTACTTTGCTGTACTTTGCCATCCTTTGCTGTACTTTGCCGTACTTTGCTGTACTTTGCCATCCTTTGCCGTACTTTGCCGTACTTTGCCGTACTTTGCCATCCTTTGCCGTACTTTGCCGTACTTTGCCATCCTTTGCTATACTTTGCCATCCTTTGCCGTTCTTTGCCATCCTTTGCTGTACTTTGCCGTACTTTGCTGTACTTTGCCATCCTTTGCCGTACTTTGCTGTACTTTGCCGTACTTTGCTGTACTTTGCCATCCTTTGCTGTACTTTGCCATCCTTTGCTGTACTTTGCCGTACTTTGCTGTACTTTGCCATCCTTTGCTGTACTTTGCCATCCTTTGCTGTACTTTGCCATCCTTTGCCGTACTTTGCCGTACTTTGCCATCCTTTGCTGTACTTTGCCGTACTTTGCCATCCTTTGCTATACTTTGCCATCCTTTGCCGTTCTTTGCCATCCTTTGCTGTACTTTGCCGTACTTTGCCATCCTTTGCTGTACTTTGCCATCCTTTGCTGTACTTTGCCATCCTTTGCTGTACTTTGCCATCCTTTGCCGTACTTTGCTGTACTTTGCCGTACTTTGCCATCCTTTGCTGTACTTTGCCATCCTTTGCCGTACTTTGCTGTACTTTGCCATCCTTTGCTGTACTTTGCCATCCTTTGCTGTACTTTGCTGTACTTTGCCATCCTTTGCTGTACTTTGCCGTACTTTGCCATCCTTTGCTATACTTTGCCATCCTTTGCCGTACTTTGCCATCCTTTGTTGTACTTTGCTGTACTTTGCCGTACTTTGCCATCCTTTGCCGTACTTTGCCATCCTTTGCCATCCTTTGCTGTACTTTGCCGTACTTTGCCATCCTTTGCTGTACTTTGCCGTACTTTGCCATCCTTTGCTGTACTTTGCCGTACTTTGCTGTACTTTGCCATCCTTTGCTGTACTTTGCCATCCTTTGCCGTACTTTGCTGTACTTTGCCATCCTTTGCTGTACTTTGCCATCCTTTGCTGTACTTTGCCATCCTTTGCCGTACTTTGCTGTACTTTGCCATCCTTTGCTGTACTTTGCCATCCTTTGCTGTACTTTGCTGTACTTTGACATCCTTTGCTGTACTTTGCCGTACTTTGCCGTACTTTGCCATCCTCTGCTGTACTTTGCCGTACTTTGCCATCCTTTGCTATACTTTGCCATCCTTTGCCGTACTTTGCCATCCTTTGCTGTACTTTGCCGTACTTTGCCATCCTTTGCTGTACTTTGCCGTACTTTGCTGTACTTTGCTGTACTTTGCCGTACTTTGCCATCCTTTGCTGTACTTTGCCATCCTTTGCTGTACTTTGCCATCCTTTGCTGTACTTTGCCATCCTTTGCTGTACTTTGCTGTACTTTGCCATCCTTTGCTGTACTTTGCCGTACTTTGCCGTACTTTGCTGTACTTTGCCGTACTTTGCCATCCTTTGCTATACTTTGCCATCCTTTGCCGTACTTTGCCGTACTTTGCCATCCTTTGCCGTACTTTGCTGTACTTTGCCATCCTTTGCCGTACTTTGCTGTACTTTGCCATCCTTTGCTATACTTTGCCATCCTTTGCCGTACTTTGCCGTACTTTGCCATACTTTGCCATCCTTTGCTGTACTTTGCCATACTTTGCCATCCTTTGCCGTACTTTGCCATCCTTTGCTGTACTTTGCCATACTTTGCCATCCTTTGCCGTACTTTGCCATCCTTTGCTGTACTTTGCCATCCTTTGCTGTACTTTGCCGTCCTTTGCTGTACTTTGCCGTACTTTGCCATCCTTTGCTATCCTTTGCCATCCTTTGCCGTACTTTGCCATCCTTTGCTGTACTTTGCCGTACTTTGCTGTACTTTGCCATCCTTTGCTGTACTTTGCTGTACTTTGCCATCCTTTGCTGTACTTTGCCGTACTTTGCCATCCTTTGCCATACTTTGCCATCCTTTGCCGTACTTTGCCATCCTTTGCTGTACTTTGCCATCCTTTGCCGTACTTTGCCGTACTTTGCCATCCTTTGCCGTACTTTGCTATACTTTGCCATCCTTTGCCGTACTTTGCCATCCTTTGCTGTACTTTGCCGTACTTTGCCATCCTTTGCTATACTTTGCCGTACTTTGCCATCCTTTGCTATACTTTGCCGTACTTTGCCGTACTTTGCCATCCTTTGCCGTACTTTGCTATACTTTGCCATCCTTTGCCATCCTTTGCCGTACTTTGCCGTACTTTGCCATCCTTTGCCGTACTTTGCCGTATTTCAGCAATTTTTTAGTGCACAAGGGTGATTTGACAGGGAAAAAGCCCTGTATCTCCCAGTCAGATATGGACATGGCGATACCCCTCGGAATAATCCACTAGTCTGAAATATCTCGAGGTCTTAACTTCCAGGAATCTTTCACTCCGCTCTGAACTTTCTGTCCATTGTAATGATGGCTGAGCCGCTCCCTCCGAGACCTTCTATCTTGTAAACACGGCCGCATGGAGGTCTCCATGGAAACTGGTGAAGCGCTGGCTATACGACACGCCCCTAGTCGATTGATGGAAGGTGATTTGGTGAGGTACACGCCCCTAACACTGATTGGACGTGGCTCGTCCCTGACTGTAGATCCTTTATCGCATCACACGGCGGATCGCCTGATATAGAGCCTATAGATTGTCATTACGTGAAAGAAATAACCCCATGGATGGCACATAAACAACGAAAATCTCTGACTAGTGTCACATAGATAGAAGGTGCTGTATACAAGATCATATACCCGGGGCACGCAAACATTAATGTCTATCCGGAGGGGCAGGAATAGTGATCAGGATAGGAATGTATACAGTACATAGAGATTATATAGGAATGTATACAGTATATAGGGTTGTATATAGGGAAGTATACAGTATATATGGTTGTATATAGGGATGTGTATAGGAATGAATATAGGGATGTATACAGGATGTATATAGAAATGTATACAGTATATAGGGTTGTATATAGGAATGTATACAGTATATAGGGTTGTATATAGGAATGTATACAGTATATAGAGATGTATATAGAATGTATACAGTATATAGGGTTGTATATAGGAATGTATACAGTATATATGGTTGTGTATATAGGGATGTGTATAGGAATGAATATAGGGATGTATACAAGGATGTATATAGGAATGTATATAGGGTTGTATATAGGGATGTATACAGTATATATGGTTGTATATAGGGATGTGTATAGGAATGAATATAGGGATGTATACAAGGATGTATATAGGAATGTATACAGTATATAGGGATGTATATAGGAATGAATATAATGTATACATTATATAGGGTTGTATATAGGAATAAATATAAGAATTATACAGTATATAGGGAGACGTATAGGAATTAATATAGGGATGTATACAAGGATGTATATAGGAATGTGTACAGTATATAGGGATGAATATAGGAATAAATATAGGAATGTGTACAGTATATAGGGTTGTATATAAGAATGTATACAATATATAGGAATGTATACAGTATATAGGGTTGCATATAGGAATGTATACAGCATATAGGGCTGTATATAGGAATGTATACAGTATATAGGGTTGTATATAGGGATGTATACAGTATATATGGTTGTATATAGGGATGTGTATAGGAATGAATATAGGGATGTATACAAGGATGTATATAGGAATGTATACAGTATATAGGGATGTATATAGGAATGAATATAGAAATGTATACACTATATAGGGTTGTATATAGGAATAAATATAAGAATTATACAGTATATAGGGAGACGTATAGGAATTAATATAGGGATGTATACAAGGATGTATATAGGGATGTATACAGTATATAGGGATGAATATAGGAATAAATATAGGAATGTGTACAGGGATGTTTATAAGTAGGTAAACAGTATAGAGGGATGTATATAAGGATGTATATAGGAATTAATATAGGGATTTATACAAGGATGTATATAGGGATGTATACGGTATATAGGGATGTATACAATGATGTATACAATATATAGGCCTGACTATAGGGATGTATATAAGGCTGTATACAGTATATAAAAATGTATATAGGGATGAATACAGTATAAAGGGATATATACAGTATACATGGACGCATATAGGGATGTATGCAGTATATAGGGATGGAGACAGTATATGTGACCTACTGTCTATATGGGATGGATCTCACAAGTCCTTTTTGGACTTTACATCCCACTTTAACCAAAACCAGTGGCAAATCTACTGCACACGCCGCCATATTGAGTTCCTGGACTTGGTGCTAACAGGAGAACACGGTGAGATCAGAACCAGAACGTTCTTCAGATCTGTAGATTGTAACAACCTCCTGGATTAGCGGAGATTACATTATAAAATTGGAAAGATAGTGCGCCATATAGACAGCGCTGCCGTATCCGATGTAACCGCACAGATGATGGTGACTACGATATTCATTGTCAGGTACTTCTACAACGTCATAGAAGCCGCACACAAGGAAGCCGATGGCCTCAAAGAAACCGAGAGAAAAACCTGGAAGGATCTTAGTGCTGCGTATAAGTCAGCACATCATAGGTGGAGAGAAATTCTCCGTAAGCACTGGCCATGCTATGGAATGAGGAGGTCCAGACCGCGACCCGCACTCCCCCATCATAATGAATGTCTATGTAATACACGACGTCTCCGCCCGCACTCACCGCCATAACGAACGTCTATGTAATACACGACGTCTCCGCCCGCACTCACCGCCATAATGAATGGCTATGTAATACACGACGTCTCCGCCCGCACTCACCGCCATAACGAATGTCTATGTAATACACGACGTCTCCGCCCGCACTCACTGCCATAATGAATGGCTATGTAATACACGACGTCTCCGCCCGCACTCACCGCCATAATGAATGTCTATGTAATACACGACGTCTCCGCCCGCACTCACCGCCATAATGAATGTCTATGTAATACACGACGTCTCCGCCCGCACTCACCGCCATAATGAATGTCTATGTAATACAAGACGTCTCCGCCCGCACTCACCGCCATAACGAATGGCTATGTAATACACGACGTCTCCGCCCGCACTCACCGCCATAATGAATGTCTATGTAATACACGACGTCTCCGCCCGCACTCACCCATCATAATGAATGGCTATGTAATACACGACACCTCCCCCCTACCCTCACCGCCATAATGAATGGCTATGTAATACACGACGTCTCCGCCCGCACTCACCGCCATAATGAATGTCTATGTAATACACGATGTCTCCGCCCGCACTCACCCATCATAATGAATGGCTATGTAATACACGCGTCTCCGCCCGCACTCACCGTCATAATGAATGGCTATGTAATACACGACACCTCCGCCTACACTCACCGCCATAATGAATGGCTATGTAATACACGACGTCTCCGCCCGCACTCACCGCCATAATGAATGTCTATGTAATACACGGCGTCCCGCCCGCACTCACCCATCATAATGAATGGCTATGTAATACACCGGCGTCTCCGCCCGCACTCACCGCCATAACGAATGTCTATGTAATACACGCGTCTCCGCCCGCACTCACTGCCATAATGAATGGCTATGTAATACACGACGTCTCCGCCCGCACTCACCGCCATAACGAATGGCATTGTATGAATTATATTTATAAATGATTTGCATTTTTTATTTTGATTATTTCCCTTTTTCATTTATTACTCATTAATGAATTTTGAGATCTTTGCTAGATCTAATATTGTAGAACAGCCATCTGTGTGGTCGGGGCAGCTCTCATGTCACTCTAGTCGGGGCGGCTCTCGTGTCTCTGTAGTAGGGACGGTTCTCGTGTCGCTCTAGTCGGGACGGTTCTCATATCGCTCTAGTCGGGGCGGCTCTCGTGTCGCTGTAGTTGGGGCGGCTCTCGTGTCTCTGTAGTAGGGACGGTTCTCGTGTCGCTCTAGTCGGGACGGTTCTCATATCGCTCTAGTCGGGGCGGCTCTCGTGTCGCTGTAGTTGGGGCGGCTCTCGTGTCGCTGTAGTTGGGGCGGCTCTCATGTCGCTGTAGTTGGGATGGCTCTCGTGTCGCTCTAGTCGGGACGGTTCTCATACTCGCCTAGTCGGGGCGGCTCTCGTGTCGCTGTAGTCGGGGCGGCTCTCGTGTCTCTGTAGTAGGGACGGTTCTCGTGTCGCTCTAGTCGGGACGGTTCTCATATCGCTCTAGTCGGGGCGGCTCTCGTGTCGCTGTAGTTGGGGCGGCTCTCGTGTCGCTGTAGTTGGGGCGGCTCTCATGTCGCTGTAGTTGGGATGGCTCTCGTGTCGCTCTAGTCGGGACGGTTCTCATATCGCTCTAGTCGGGGCGGCTCTCGTGTCGCTGTAGTTGGGGCGGCTCTCGTGTCGCTGTAGTTGGGGCGGCTCTCATGTCGCTGTAGTTGGGATGGCTCTCGTGTCGCTCTAGTCGGGACGGTTCTCATATCGCTCTAGTCGGGGCGGTTCTCATATCGCTCTAGTCCGGGGCGGCTCTCGTGTCGCTGTAGTTGGGGCGGCTCTCATGTCGCTGTAGTTGGGGCGGCTCTCATGTCGCTGTAGTTGGGATGGCTCTCGTGTCGCTCTAGTCGGGACGGTTCTCATATCGCTCTAGTCGGGACGGTTCTCATATCGCTCTAGTCGGGGCGGCTCTCGTGTCGCTGTAGTCGGGGCGGCTCTCGTGTCGCTGTAGTCGGGACGGCCCTCGTGTCGCTGTAGTCGGGACGGCTCTCGTGTCGCTGTAGTAGGGACGGTTCTCGTGTCGCTCTAGTCGGGGTGGCTCTCGTGTCGCTCTAGTCGGGGCGGCTCTCGTGTCGCTGTAGTCGGGGCGGCTCTCGTGTCGCTCTAGTCGGGGCGGCTCTCGTGTCGCTCTAGTCGGGACGGCTCTCCTGTCGCTGTAGTCGGGGCGGCTCTCGTGTCGCTGTAGTCGGGGCGGCTCTCGTGTCGCTCTGGTCGGGGCGGTTCTCATATCGTGCGGGGCGGCTCTCGTGTCGCTCTGGTTGGGGCGGCTCTCGTGTCGCTGTGTAGGGCGGTTCTCGTGTCGCTCTGGTCGGGGCGGCTCTCGTGTCGCTGTGGTCGGGGCGGCTCTCGTGTCGCTCTGTCGGGTCGGCTCTCGTGTCGCTGTGGTCGGGGCGGCTCTCGTGTCGCTCTGGTCGGGCGGTTCTCATTCGCTGTGTCAGGGCGGCTCTCGTGTCGCTCTAGTCGGGGCGGCTCTCGTGTCGCTGTAGTCGGGGTGGCTCTTGTGTCTTTTTCTTGCACCACTCCCATCTAGCGCTGTCTCAGTCCAGGAGGCGCATGCGCTTTCCAGATCTCCCTTGAGCAGCTTCTGTGTTGCCATTGGAGACTAGGCATGCACAGTAATGCAGCTCCTAATCTCGAGATGCGCGGCCACTGCGGTTTTGGAGCTGCACAGGCGCAATACAATCAGGAGGACATGATCATGTATACAGCACCTTCTATGTGACACTATTCAGGGAGTTTGTTTTTTTACTTGTTTCTTTCTTTATGCGCCATATATGGAGTTATTTCTATAGGCTCCTCCCCTCTAGGAGAGATCTGTATCATTAGATAAGCTGGCCATGTTGCTGTATCTGTATGATCCACTTGGATACACTTGAGAAAGGGGGACCATCCCCTGAAACTGAGATATAATAAAGGACCCCTGGGTGAGTGCGGGCATGTTTCCCCTTCTTCTTTGGATGCCGCTCCTCCGGCTTCTATCATCTGAGCTCACTGAGGTTCTGTCCATTCAATCATCTGATTCTGATCTACTTCTTAGATGATGAACCTTGGCAGAAGGTCAATGCCTATCTCATCCATGACACTGCCGACTGGAAGGACCTCAACCTCAAGTTTGTGCTGCAAGTCTATAGAGACTATCACATGACCCAGAGCTCCTCCTACCTCAGAGACATGTGGCCGGTCTGTCAGGTAAATATCAGCTGATCCAAAGCTCCTCCTACCTAAGAGACACGTGACCAGATAAATACCACATGGCCCAGAGCTCCTCCTCCTACCTAAGAGACACTTGACCAGATAAATACCACATGTCCCAGAGCTCCTCCTACCTAAGAGACACGTGACCAGATAAATACCACATGGCCCAGAGCTCCTCCTCCTACCTAAGAGACACGGACCAGATAAATACCACATGTCCCAGAGCTCCTCCTACCTAAGAGACACGGACCAGATAAATACCACATGGCCCAGAGCTCCTCCTACCTAAGAGACACGTGACCAGATAAATACCACATGGCACAGAGCTCCTCCTACCTAAGAGACACGTGACCAGATAAATACCACATGGCACAGAGCTCCTCCTACCTAAGAGACACGTGACCAGATAAATACCACATGGCACAGAGCTCCTCCTACCTAAGAGACACGTGACCAGATAAATACCACATGGCACAGAGCTCCTCCTACCTAAGAGACACGTGACCAGATAAATACCACATGGCCCAGAGCTCCTCCTACCTAAGAGACACGGACCAGATAAATACCACATGGCCCAGAGCTCCTCCTACCTAAGAGACACGTGACCAGATAAATACCACATGGCACAGAGCTCCTCCTACCTAAGAGACACGTGACCAGATAAATACCACATGGCACAGAGCTCCTCCTACCTAAGAGACACGTGACCAGATAAATACCACATGGCCCAGAACTCCTCCTACCTAAGAGACACGTGACCAGATAAATACCACATGGCCCAGAGCTCCTCCTACCTAAGAGACACGGACCAGATAAATACCACATGGCCCAGAGCTCCTCCTACCTAAGAGACATGTGACCAGATTAATACTACATGACTAGTTCTGGTGCTATCATTGTGGTTCCTTCTCAGGCTGTCATGGACTCTGCGTTGAAGTTTGATCTAGATGGTGATGGCCTGATAGAAAACTCTGGGTTCGCTGATCAAACATATGATGGTTGGGTGATGACAGGACCAAGGTGAGTACGTACCTGTGGAAGGAGGGGGCTGTGGATTACCTGTACGTAGGGACGTCTGCGGGCGGAGGGGGGGGGCTGTGGATCACCTGTACGTAGGGACGTCTGCGGGCGGAGGGAGGGGGCTGTGGATCACCTGTACGTAGGGACGTCTGCGGGCGGAGGGAGGGGGCTGTGGATCACCTGTACGTAGGGACGTCTGCGGGCGGAGGGAGGGGGCTGTGGATCATCTGTACGTAGGGACGTCTGCGGGCGGAGGGAGGGGGCTGTGGATTACCTGTACGTAGGGACGACTGCGGGCGGAGGGAGGGGGCTGTGGATTACCTGTACGTAGGGACGTCTGCGGGCGGAGGGAGGGGGCTGTGGATCACCTGTACGTAGGGACGTCTGCGGGCGGAGGGAGGGGGCTGTGGATCACCTGTACGTAGGGACGTCTGCGGGCGGGGGGAGGGGGCTGTGGATCACCTGTACGTGGGACGTCTGCGGGCGGAGGGGGGGGGGGGCTGTGGATCACCTGTACGTAGGGACGTCTGCGGGCGGAGGGAGGGGGCTGTGGATTACCTGTACGTAGGGACGAATGCGGGCGGAGGGAGGGGGCTGTGGATTACCTGTACGTAGGGACGTCTGCGGGCGGAGGGAGGGGGCTGTGGATCACCTGTACGTAGGGACGTCTGCGGGCGGAGGGAGGGGGCTGTGGATCACCTGTACGTAGGGACGTCTGCGGGAGGAGGGAGGGGGCTGTGGATCACCTGTACGTAGGGACGTCTGCGGGCGGAGGGAGGGGGCTGTGGATCACCTGTACGTAGGGACGTCTGCGGGCGGAGGGAGGGGGCTGTGGATCACCTGTACGTAGGGACGTCTGCGGGCGGAGGGAGGGGGCTGTGGATCACCTGTACGTAGGGACGTCTGCGGGCGGAGGGAGGGGGCTGTGGATCACCTGTACGTAGGGACGTCTGCGGGCGGAGGGAGGGGGCTGTGGATCACCTGTACGTAGGGACGTCTGCGGGCGGAGGGAGGGGGCTGTGGATCACCTGTACGTAGGGACGTCTGCGGGCGGAGGGAGGGGATTGTGGATTACCTGTATATAACATTGCCCCATGTCTCTCAGCTCTTATTGCGGGGGGCTCTGGCTGGCGGCGGTGTGTATGATGTGTCAGATGGCTGATGATCTTGGGGATCGGGACGCTCTTAGCAAGTTCTCCAGTATTCTCACCAGAGGAAAGGAAGCATTTGAGAAGCTGCTATGGAACGGTAAGTGTCCTGGAGATAATTCTGAGCGGACTCTCAATAGTGCTCCACCCACTGCTAGTACTCTGCAAAGACTACAGTGATACTCTGCAAGTACTCAGGATATACTGTAGTTCTAGACAGTGCTGTTTGTAGTTTGTCTATAGCTTGGGACATTGTGTATAGTGTTCCGGACACTGTATATAATGCTCAGTACACTGTGTATAGTATTGTACTTGTTGTTACCATATGATGTGATGGTACTAGTGCTCAGGACACTGTGTATAGTGCTCAGGACACTGTGTACAGTGCTCAGGACACTGTGTATAGTGCTCAGGACACTGTGTATATGACTGTACTTGGTGTTACTATATGATGTGATGGTATTAGTGCTCAGGACACTGTGTATAGTGCTCAGGACACTGTGTATAGTGCTCAGGACACTGTGTATAGGACTGTTCTTGGTGTTACTATATGATGTGATGGTACTAGTGCTCAGGACACTGTGTATAGTGCTCAGGACACTGTGTATAGGACTGTACTTGGTGCTACTATATGATGTGATGGTATTAGTGCTCAGGACACTGTGTATAGTGCTCAGGACACTGTGTATAGTGCCCAGGACACTGTGTATAGGACTGTACTTGGTGTTACTATATGATGTGATGGTATTAGTGCTCAGGACACTATATAGTACTCGGGTCTCTCTCTATAGTACTTGTGGACAGTCACTCTGTATATATTTTTTTCTCTCTCCAGGAAAGTATTACAATTATGACTGCGGGGATCAGTCCTACTATAACAGTGTTATGTCTGATCAATGTGCCGGACAGTGGTTTCTGCGAGCATGCGGCCTGGGGTGTGGAAAGTATGAGGTATGATCCAGGAGGTGCAGGGTATCTGGGTGGGGGGCTCTTCCCTGGGGTTTGATTGCTCCAGCACCTCACTGTATATCGTCTTTCCTGCAGGTTTTTCCCACTGCTCATGTGCACAGCGCCCTAATGACCATCTTCGAATTGAATGTGAAGCAGTTTGCAGATGGTAAGATGGGCGCGGTGAACGGAATGCGACCTGATGGCACTGTCGATACCTCTAGTGTCCAGTCTGATGAAGTCTGGATAGGAGTGGTGTATGGACTGGCGGCCACCATGATTCATGAGGTGACAGTGCTCACAATCTTTTGCTTAGTCTAAGATACATCAAAAGCCCACTAGCAGAATAGTGAGTGCAGCTCTGGAGTATAATACAGGATGTAACTCAGGATCAGTACAGGATAAGTAATGTAATGTATGTACACAGTGACTGCACCAGCAGAATAGTGATTACAGCTCTGGAGTATAATACAGGATAAGTAATGTAATGTATGTACACAGTGACTGTACCAGCAGAATAGTGAGTGCAGCTCTGGAGTATAATACATGATGTAACTCAGGATCAGTACAGGATAAGTAATGTAATGTATGTACACAGTGACTGTACCAGCAGAATAGTGAGCGCATCTCTGGAGTATAATACAGAATAAGTAATGTAATGTATGTACACAGTGACTGTACCAGCAGAATAGTGAGCGCAGCTCTGGAGTATAATACAGAATAAGTAATGTAATGTATGTACACAGTGACTGTACCAGCAGAATAGTGAGCGCAGCTCTGGAGTATAATACAGGATAAGTAATGTAATGTATGTACACAGTGACTGTACCAGCAGAATAGTGAGCGCAGCTCTGGAGTATAATACAGGATAAGTAATGTAATGTATGTACACAGTGACTGTACCAGCAGAATAGTGAGCGCAGCTCTGGAGTATAATACAGGATGTAACTCAGAATCAGTACAGGATAAGTAATGTAATGTATGTACACAGTGACTGTACCAGCAGAATAGTGAGCGCAGCTCTGGAGTATAATACAGGATAAGTAATGTAATGTATGTACACAGTGACTGTACCAGCAGAATAGTGAGCGCAGCTCTGGAGTATAATACAGGATAAGTAATGTAATGTATGTACACAGTGACTGTACCAGCAGAATAGTGAGCGCAGCTCTGGAGTATAATACAGGATGTAACTCAGAATCAGTACAGGATAAGTAATGTAATGTATGTACACAGTGACTGTACCAGCAGAATAGTGAGCGCAGCTCTGGAGTATAATACAGGATGTAACTCAGGATCAGTACAGGATAAGTAATGTAATGTATACAGTGACTGTACCAGCAGAATAGTGAGCGCAGCTCTGGAGTATAATACAGGATAAGTAATGTAATGTATGTACACAGTGACTGTACCAGCAGAATAGTGAGCGCAGCTCTGGAGTATAATACAGGATAAGTAATGTAATGTATGTACACAGTGACTGTACCAGCAGAATAGTGAGCGCAGCTCTGGAGTATAATACAGGATAAGTAATGTAATGTATGTACACAGTGACTGTACCAGCAGAATAGTGAGCGCAGCTCTGGAGTATAATACAGAATAAGTAATGTAATGTATGTACATAGTGACTGTACCAGCAGAATAGTGAGCGCAGCTCTGGAGTATAATACAGGATAAGTAATGTAATGTATGTACACAGTGACTGTACCAGCAGAATAGTGAGTGCAGCTCTGGAGTGGAGGAGGGTGGTTCCATCTTTATCTAGTCAGTGACCCCAGGACTGTTGACGTTCTCACCCTGTGTTGTCTTCCATTTCAGGGTCTGATGGAGGAAGGCTTCAGGACGGCAGAGGGTTGTTACCGCACAGTATGGGAGCGACTGGGCATGTCCTTCCAGACTCCGGAGGCGTACTGCGAGAAGGAGGTCTACCGCTCCCTGGCATATATGCGACCACTGAGTATCTGGGCAATGCAGCTGGCACTGGCGGAGAGAGAGCACCAGGGTGATGTGTAAGAGGACGCCTCTGACCAGCTCCCCAAGTCTCTGTTCATGCCCCACAGTGTTTATGGGAGATCACATGACCTCTGCAGGGGTCATATGACTTCAGTCATTACATCATCTACCTACTTGAACCTGACTTCCCCTATGGGGCATTGCTGCTTCCGAACCTCACGTAGCAATCACTGAAGGAGACTGGACTCAGCTATGCATGGACTGTGCTCAATGTATGCTCTGGAGGGGGTCTCCCTG
Organism: Leptodactylus fallax; assembly: GCA_947044405.1. Lineage (NCBI taxonomy): Eukaryota > Metazoa > Chordata > Amphibia > Anura > Leptodactylidae > Leptodactylus > Leptodactylus fallax. The sequence continues at coordinate 70,517 of CAMRHE010000708.1, read as the reverse complement.
CTGCCTGGTGGGGGGGCTCCCTGCTGTCTTGGGGCTCAGGGGGAGGGGGTCCCTGCTGTATCGGGGGGGGGGGGAGAGATCTCCCTGCTGTCTGGTGGGGGGCTCCCTGCTGCTTGGGGCTCAGGGGGAGGGGTCCCTGCTGCGGGGGGGGGGAGAGTCTCCCTGCTGTCTGGTGGGGGGGGGGGGAATCCCCCTGCGTCTGGTGGGGGGGGGAGAAATCTCCCTGCTGTCTGGGGGGGGGGGGGGAGAAATCTCCCTGCTGCCTGGGGGGGGGGGCTCCCTGCTGTCTTGGGGCTCAGGGGGAGGGGTCCCTGCTGTCTGGGGGGGATGGGGGGAAGAGATCTCCCTGCTGTCTGGGGGGGGGGGGCTTCCTGCTGTCTTGGGGCTCAGGGGGAGGGGTCCCTGCTGTCTTGGGGGGGGGGGGGGGGAGAGATCTCCCTGCTGTCTCGGGGGCGGGGGGAGTTCTCCCTGCTGTCTCGGGTCTCCCTGCGGGCTCAGGGGGGAAAGGGGGGGGGGTCTCCCTGCTACCTACAAGGGGGGGGGGTCTCCCTGTTGTCTGGGGGGAGGGATTCGCCCCTGTCCGCCTTTGTTTTATCATTAATCACCGCTGGTATTATTTATGATTCATAAGAAATAATAAGACCTGAGCATGTGGAAAACCTTGTATGGGGTGACCATTACTACCGAACGAGCAGGACCCCAAACAGTAGCACAGCCTGCTATACAGGTATTACAGCTCCTATACTATACCACCTTCTACCGCTGTACGCTACAGTCTCCTCACACTGTATACAGGTATTACAGCTCCTATACTATACCGCCTTCTACCGCTGTACGCTACAGCCTGCTCACACTGTACACAGGTATTACAACTCCTATACTATACCACCTTCTACCGCTGTAGTACAGTCTGCTCACACTGTATACAGGTATTACAGCTCCTATACTATACCGCCTTCTACCGCTTGCGCTACAGTTGCTCACACTGTATACAGGTATTACAGCTCCTATACTATACCGCCTTCTACCGCTGTACGCTACAGTCTGCTCACACTGTATACAGGTATTACAGCTCCTATACTATACCGCCTTCTACCGCTGTACGCTACAGTCTGCTCACACTGTACACAGGTATTACAGCTCCTATACTATACCACCTTCTACCGCTGTACGCTACAGTCTGCTCACACTGTATACAGGTATTACAGCTCCTATACTATACCACCTTCTACCGCTGTACACTACAGTCTGCTCACACTGTATACAGGTATTACAGCTCCTATACTATACCACCTTCTACCGCTGTACACTACAGTCTGCTCACACTGTATACAGGTATTACAGCTCCTATACTATACCGCCTTCTACCGCTGTACGCTACAGTCTGCTCACACTGTATACAGGTATTACAGCTCCTATACTATACCACCTTCTACCGCTGTACACTACAGTCTGCTCACACTGTACACAGGTATTACAGCTCCTATACTATACCACCTTCTACCGCTGTACGCTACAGTCTGCTCACACTGTATACAGGTATTACAGCTCCTATACTATACCGTCTTCTACCGCTGTACGCTACAGTCTGCTCACACTGTATACAGGTATTACAGCTCCTATACTATACCGCCTTCTACCGCTGTACACTACAGCCTGCTCACACTGTACACAGGTATTACAATTCCTATACTATACCACCTTCTAACCGCTGTACACTACAGTCTGCTCGCACTGTATACAGGTATTACAGCTCCTATACTATACCACCTTCTACCACTGTACGCTACAGTCTCCTCACACTGTATACAGGTATTACAGCTCCTATACCACCTTCTACCGCTGTACACTACAGTCTGCTCACACTGTATACAGGTATTACAGCTCCTATACTATACCACCTTCTACCGCTGTACGAGTCTCCTCACACTGTCACAGGTATTACAGCTCCTATACTATACCATCCTCTACCACTGTACGCTACAGTCTGCTCACACTGTACACAGGTATTACAGCTCCTATACTATACCACCTTCTACCGCTGTACACTACAGTCTGCTCACACTGTATACAGGTATTACAGCTCCTATACTATACCACCTTCTACCGCTGTACGCTACAGTCTTCTACACTGTACACAGGTATTACAGCTCCTATACTATACCATCCTCTACCACTGTACGCTACAGTCTGCTCACACTGTATACAGGTATTACAGCTCCTATACTATACCGCCTTCTACCGCTGTACGCTACAGTCTGCTCACACTGTATACAGGTATTACAGCTCCTATACTATACCGCCTTCTACCGCTGTACGCTACAGCCTGCTCACACTGTACACAGGTATTACAGCTCCTATACTATACCACCTTCTACCGCTGTACGCTACAGTCTGCTCACACTGTATACAGGTATTACAGCTCCTATACTATACCGCCTTCTACCGCTGTACGCTCACCTGTACAGCGTCTGCTCACACTGTATACAGGTATTACAGCTCCTATACTATACCGCCTCTACTCTCCTGCTGTACACTACAGTCTGCTCACACTGTATACAGGTATTACAGCTCCTATACTATACCACCTTCTACCGCTGTACGCTTACAGTCTGCTCACACTGTATACAGGTATTACAGCTCCTATACTATACCACCTTCTACCGCTGTACGCTACAGTCTGCTCACACTGTATACAGGTATTACAGCTCCTATACTATACCACCTTCTACCGCTGTACGCTACAGTCTGCTCACACTGTATACAGGTAGTACAGCTCCTATACTATACCACCTTCTACCGCTGTACGCTACAGTCTGCTCACACTGTATACAGGTATTACAGCTCCTATACTATACCACCTTCTACCGCTGTACACTACAGTCTGCTCACACTGTATACAGGTATTACAGCTCCTATACTATACCACCTTCTACCGCTGTACGCTACAGTCTGCTCACACTGTATACAGGTATTACAACTCCTATACTATACCACCTTCTACCGCTGTACACTACAGTCTCCTCACACTGTATACAGGTATTACAGCTCCTATACTATACCACCTTCTACCGCTGTATGCTACAGTCTCCTCACACTGTATACAGGTATTACAGCTCCTATACTACTCTACCGTGTACCTGTCTCCTCACACGCTGTATACAGGTATTACAGCTCCTATACTATACCACCTTCTACCGCTGTACGCTACAGTCTCCTCACACTGTATACAGGTATTACAGCTCCTATACTATACCACCTTCTACCGCTGTACGCTACAGTCTCCTCACACTGTATACAGGTATTACAGCTCCTATACTATACCACCTTCTACCGCTGTACGCTACAGTCTCCTCACACTGTATACAGGTATTACAGCTCCTATACTATACCACCTTCTACCGCTGTACGCTACAGTCTCCTCACACTGTATACAGGTATTACATCTCTTGTATTTTACATCCTTCTCCTATTGTACAAGAGAGTCACTGTGGCACAGATAGTAGTGGTGGAGCAAGGCCCGGTGGGAGGTTGAGGACGAGAGTACAACAAAGTGGCCATCTCAGGAGTTGTGAGTGGGAACATTGAGAGGAGTCACCTCTGTATGCTATACTTGTTAGTCACTGGAAGGCTGAGCTGACGGCCTCATCTCTGTGTGAGGGTACGGAGGCTCCCTGAGCACAGGTGTGGCGGCTGAAGACACAGACACTGATGCTGCTTTGTTAAATACTGTTCCTGTCTGTTGAATTGTTGTATTTACTCAATTTACTTAAGTAAAATCCATTAAATTAACCACCTGTCTGCCTTCTGTCCAACCCTGCACATGTTGGCGCTAGTCGGCAGGCATGGACACAGGTTCATAGAGCATGCGAGATGGAGTGTCGGCCTACCAGGCAGTGACACCATCTCCATTCCAAGAGGTGGAAGGCGACTGGAGTCACCGGTGAAGTTCTGCAATATGGCCACCAACCTGAAAGCTGAGTTGGCCCCGAGTGCATTAGAGGGCAGAACCCAGGAACATGGTAACGTTACAACTGGCAACCTGCTGAAAGACGGTTGACTAGGTCCTGGGTTTGCTGAAGGATTTGTACAGCGATGTCTATTGACAAGAGCTTTAGTGGGAATGGTTATTTTGCCCAGTCTTCTAATGGTCTACAGGAACTGCTGGCCCCATTAGAGGGAAAGAGCGGCAACCACATGGCTCCCAGCAATAGGCCAGTTTGTCATGGGCCTCTGGAGCAAGATGTTGAGAAGGAATCTGAGGGAGAGACTGAAGGTGGTGCCACAAAAGTCACACCACCAGGTACTCAAGGAGGCCTTCATCTCGGAGAAGAAAAGCAGGCACAGACCAAAGGCGCCTTAGACAGGGGTCCCTCATGAGGATAAGGCTCCACTGAAAAAGTGTGGTGTGGAAGTGAGACTGACCTCAATAGAGTAGATCCTCTACGTTTGTCAGTACTTGAGAGAAGGAAACAGGGCTGAACGGACGCAGGACAAGAATTGGCTCAAAATTGGAAGGCGATGCCCTTTCAGGAGGCCTAACCCTGCTGGTGTCGTCATGATGGGCACCTTATCTTTCGGGGCTGTTCCTCCTGGACAGTTGTGGTCTTGTTTTGGCACACATCATGTAGATGTCATGTGCGCCCCTTTCGCTAAGGACTTCCTGTACTCCCATCCTATGGTTTCTGTAATGCGGGCAGCCTGTGCCTGCCGTTATACTACCTCTCCTAGCAGGCACGGCCACCAGGATACCTGTGCTACACACTGTGCGAACCTCATACACTTTCTGCTACTTAATGGGACAGCGTGCACACCAGTAATCCTTTTCCAATTTCTGTCAGCCTATCTGTATAAGTGTCTGCTTCACTGGTCACACCCTGCCTGAGCAAAGATTCCTAGTATTCAAGCGTCCTGCCAAGGTGGATCATGGTGGATGACGGTGTTACTGCTCTGCTCTCTGCCCGTTGTCTATACGCTGCTGGACAAGTGTTTGACTTTAGCTTGCTCTTTGACTTTGTCCCTGCCTGTTGCCCCAGCCTGTTGCCCCATTACCTATGCCTGACTTTGGCTAACTCCAGAACACCACACCAGCGCTGCCTGCCTGTTCCTGACCACACACCAGCTCTGCCAGCCCTGACCTGTGGCCTGTACCCGGCCTACTCTCCTGCCTGTCCCCTGGTGCTTTCACTGCTTATCTGTCGCCAACATCTGGACCAGATTCACGTATAGGGGAGGAGGCCACTTATATAAGGCCCTTACAGTCTCCATCATAGGTACAGGATTTTCTGCGCTTTCTATAGGACACATTGTCTCATCTTTCTGTGCAGTTCTTGCTGCAGCCTAGAAATCCAGTCCGGGATGGAGTGAGGTCATCAGATGTCTTCACCGCAAATCCTGCTGCCCTTAGTACGTTACCTGTATTTTCTCTCCAGAATACACATGCAGGATAAGCTCAGACGACAGGGAGTTACGGTCGGGTGGGGGAGGGGTGAATACTTTCACAAGCCGAGGTCCAGTTTCCACTATATACACGTCTTTATTGTTTATAAGACAGAACATAAATATGTACAAATCTCAGTGCAGCTCGTGTCACACTAGACATCCCCGAGACACAATTCCCAGAACGTGCTTCCTACCATCCATGGTGAGGGGGTTCCAGCCCCTCCAGGCTCAGTAATAAGGGGAGAAGCCTCCACAGTGAGGGATAAGATCCAGCATGGACCCCACAGTCTATTTACATCTCATCGGAGTGAAGAGGACTGATAATAATGGTGCGCCCCTTCTCCAGCCATACCTGCTTGTCCTGTATGACGGGCAACGCTTCTGGCGGGTCAGACAGGTGGGCGGGCACAGGCTCAGGCTGCTGCTTGGCTCCAGCATGCTTCTTTGAGTCAAGGTCTGTGGAGGAATTACTGTTGATGGAGGGTTTCGATTCGGCAGTTCCCACGTCCTGGATCTCGGGGGTGTCATTCTGAGCGCCCTGAAGAGTCGGCTCCAGATGTAGCTCCTGACCAGACAAGTCCAGCAGAGGCAACTCCTGAGATGGGCCCACGGGAGACTCTTCTAGAATGAGCTTTTCCACACGTACGCCCTGTTCATCAGCTTGTCTGGGGGCCGCACCGTTCAGAGGACCGTCGGGAAATTGACGAAGCTGCCGAGAGTGAACAGCTGGAAGAGAGGAAGGGAATATTATGTGACTGCGCCAACCAAGGAATTGGCAGCTGGGCTGCTGCCATACCAATACACAGAATACACAGTCCAAAGATGACCCCAAAGTATAGCCCTGTGGATGGGAGGGTCTTCGGCTAAAACTGGAGGGTGGGAGGGGCTTCAGGCACAACTGGAGGGTGGGAGGGGCTTCATAAAGAGTGGAAGAGATTCACTACAATGGTGAGGTCAGCCAGTGAGCACCTAAATTTCTGCACTCACCTCCATGAAGGTCGCGTTGTCCAACATTTATTCCAAATGGATACAGACTGGGAAAGAGAATGAGACAGAAAGAGAGCGCCAGGACCTGCAAAGGAAGAGAGGACTCTGTCAACTGGGAGGGAAGATGGTTGAGGGAAGGCGCCCAGCAGAATGGCAGCTGCTGTGAAGAACATGTCACACTCATGTCACAGGAGATAAACATCAAAAAACAGTCAGGCACACTCACCATGAGAAAACAACCAGCGGGCACACTCACCATGACAAAACAACCAGCGGGCCCCGCCGCTAGTGGGCACACTCACCATGACAAAACAACCAGTGGGCACACTCACCATGACACAGCTAGTAGGCACACACCATGACGAGCGGAAACACTCACCATGACAAAACAGCCAGTGGGCACACTCACCATGAGAAAACAACCAGTGGGCACACTCACCATGACACAGCTAGTGGGCACACTCACCATGACGAACAACCAGTGGGCACACTCACCATGCGCAACCGGACTCACCATGAGAAAACAACCAGCGGGAACACTCACCATTACAAAACAACCAGCGGGAACACTCACCATGACACAGCTAGTGGGCACACTCACCATGACACAGCTAGTGGGCACACTCACCATGACGCAACCAGCGGGCACACTCAACATGAGAAAACAAACAGCAGGAACACTCACCATGAGAAAACAACCAGTAGGCACACTCACCATGACACAGCCAGCGGGCACACTCACCATGACAAAACAACCAGCGGGAACACTCACCATGACAAAACAACCAGCGGGAACACTCACCATGACAAAACAACCAGCGGGAACACTCACCATGACACAGCTTGAAAACAACCAGTGGGCACACTCACCATGACAAACAGCTAGCGGGCACACTCACCATGAGAAAACAACCAGTGGGCACACTCACCATGACACAGCCAGTGGGCACACTCACCATGAGAAAACAACCAGCAGGAACACTCACCATGAGAAAACAACCAGCGGGAACACTCACCATGACAAAACAACCAGCAGGCACACTCACCATGACACAGCTAGTGGGCACACTCACCATGAGAAAACAACCAGCGGGCACACTCACCATGAGAAAACAACCAGCAGGCACACTCACCATGACGAACAACCAGCGGGCACACTCACCATGACACAGCTGTGGGCACACTCACCATAGAAAACAACCAGCGGGCACACTCACCATGAGAAAACAACAAGCGGGCACACTCACCATGAGAAAACAACCAGTGGGCACACTCACCATGACGCAACCAGCAGGCACACTCACCATGAGAAAACAACTAGTGGGTACACTCACCATGACGAAACAACCAGCGGGAACACTCACCATGACAAAACAACCAGCAGGCACACTCACCATGACAAAACAACCAGTGGGCACACTCACCATGAGACAACTACCAGTGGGCACACTCACCATGAGAAAACAACCAGCGGGAACACTCACCATGACAAAACAACCAGCAGGCACACTCACCATGACAAAACAACCAGCGGGAACACTCACCATGACAAAACAACCAGCGGGAACACTCACCATGACAAAACAACCAGCGGGCACACTCACCATGACAAAACAACCAGCGGGCACACTCACCCTGACAAAACAACCAGCGGGAACACTCACCATGACAAAACAACCAGCGGGAACACTCACCATGAGAAAACAACCAGCGGGCACACTCACCATGACACAGCTAGTGGGCACACTCACCATGACGCAACCAGCGGGCACACTCACCATGAGAAAACAACTAGTGGGCACACTCACCATGACACAGCCAGTGGGTACACTCACCATGACGCAACCAGCGGGCACACTTACCATGAGAAAACAACCAGCAGGCACACTCACCATGACACAGCTAGTGGGCACACTCACCATGAGAAAACAACCAGCAGGCACACTGACCATGACGCAACCAGTGGGCACACTCACCATGAGAAAACAACCAGTGGGCACACTCACCATGAGAAAACAACAAGCGGGCACACTCACCATGAGAAAACAACCAGCAGGCACACTCACCATGACACAGCTAGTGGGCACACTCACCATGACGGAACCAGCGGGCACACTCACCATGAGAAAACAACTAGCGGGAACACTCACCATGAGAAAACAACTAGTGGGCACACTCACCATGACACAGCCAGTGGGTACACTCACCATGACGCAACCAGCGGGCACACTCACCATGACAAAACAACCAGCAGGAACACTCACCATGAGAAAAAAAACCAGCAGGCACACTCACCATGACACAGCTAGTGGGCACACTCAACATGAGAAAACAACAAGCGGGCATACTAACCATGACACAGCTAGTGGGCACACTCACCATGACGCAACCAGCGGGCACACTCACCATGAGAAAACAACTAGCATGCACACTCACCATGACACAGCTAGTGGGCACACTCACCATGACGCAACCAGCGGGAACACTCACCATGAGAAAACAACCAGCAGGCACACTCACCATGAGAAAACAACCAGCGGGCACACTCACCATGACAAAACAACCAGCGGGAACACTCACCATGAGAAAACAACCAGCGGGAACACTCACCATGAGAAAACAACTAGCGGGCACACTCACCATGACACAACCAGTGGGTACACTCACCATGACAAAACAACCAGCGGGAACACTCACCATGACACAGCCAGTGGGCACACTCACCATGACAAAACAACCAGCGGGAACACACACCCCCCCGTGAGAAAACAACCAGCGGGCACACTCACCATGACACAGCTAGTGGGCACACTCACCATGACTAAACAACCAGTGGGCACTCTCACCATGAGAAAACAACCAGCGGGCACACTCACCATGACACAGCTAGTGGGCACACTCACCATGACTAAACAACCAGTGGGCACACTCACCATGAGAAAACAACCAGCAGGCACACTCACCATGAGAAAACAACCAGCGGGCACACTCACCATGAGAAAACAACCAGCGGGAACACTCACCATGAGAAAACAACTAGCGGGCACACTCACCATGACACAACCAGTGGGTACACTCACCATGACAAAACAACCAGCGGGAACACTCACCATGACACAGCCAGTGGGCACACTCACCATGACAAAACAACCAGCGGGAACACTCACCATGACACAGCCAGTGGGCACACTTACCATGACAAAACAACCAGCGGGAACACTCACCATGAGAAAACAACCAGCGGGCACACTCACCATGACACAGCTAGTGGGCACACTCACCATGACGCAACCAGCAGGCACACTCACCATGAGAAAACAACCAGCAGGAACACTCACCATGAGAAAACAACCAGTAGGCACACTCACCATGACACAGCCAGCAGGCACACTCACCATGAGAAAACAACTAGTGGGCACACTCACCATGACACAGCCAGTGGGTACACTCACCATGATGCAACCAGCGGGCACACTTACCATGACAAAACAACCAGCGGGAACACTCACCATGAGAAAACAACCAGCAGGCACACTGACCATGACGCAACCAGCGGGCACACTCACCATGAGAAAACAACCAGCGGACACACTCACCATGAGAAAACAACCAGCAGGACACTCACCATGACACAGATGTGGGCACACTCACCATGCGCAACCAGCGGGCACACTCACCATGAGAAAACAACAAGCGGGCACACTCACCATGAGAAAACAACAAGTGGGCACACTCACCATGACACAGCTAGTGGGCACACTCACCATGACGCAACCAGCGGGCACACTCACCATGAGAAAACAACTAGCGGGAACACTCACCATGAGAAAACAACCAGCAGGCACACTCACCATGACACAGCCAGTGGGTACACTCACCATGACAAAACAACCAGCGGGAACACTCATCATGAGAAAATAACCAGCGGGCACACTCACCATGACACAGCTAGTGGGCACACTCACCATGAGAAAACAACCAGCAGGCACACTCACCATGAGAAAACAACCAGCGGGCACACTCACCATGAGAAAACAACCAGCGGAAACACTCACCATGAGAAAACAACCAGCAGGCACACTCACCATGACACAGCTAGTGGGCACACTCACCATGAGAAAACAACCAGCAGGCACACTGACCATGAGAAACAACAAGCGGGCACACTCACCATGAGAAAACAACCAGCAGGCACACTCACCATGAGACAGCTAGTGGGCACACTCACCATGACGCAACCAGCGGGCACACTCACCATGAGAAAACAACTAGTGGGCACACTCACCATGACACGGCCAGTGGGTACACTCACCATGACGCAACCAGCGGGCACACTTACCATGAAAAAACAACCAGCAGGCACACTCACCATGACACAGCTAGTGGGCACACTCACCATGAGAAAACAACCAGCAAGCACACTCACCATGACGCAACCAGCAGGCACACTCACCATGAGAAAACAACAAGCGGGCACACTCACCATGAGAAAACAAACAGCAGGAACACTCACCATGAGAAAACAACCAGTAGGCAAACTCACCATGAGAAAACAACCAGCGGGCACACTCACCATGAGAAAACAACTAGCGGGAACACTCACCATGAGAAAACAACCAGCAGGCACACTCACCATGACACAGCCAGTGGGTACACTCACCATGACAAAACAACCAGCGGGAACACTCATCATGAGAAAATAACCAGCGGGCACACTCACCATGACACAGCTAGTGGGCACACTCACCATGAGAAAACAACCAGCAGGCACACTCACCATGAGAAAACAACCAGCGGGCACACTCACCATGAGAAAACAACCAGCGGGAACACTCACCATGAGAAAACAACCAGCAGGCACACTCACCATGACACAGCTAGTGGGCACACTCACCATGAGAAAACAACCAGCAGGCACACTGACCATGAGAAAACAACAAGCGGGCACACTCACCATGAGAAAACAACCAGCAGGCACACTCACCATGAGACAGCTAGTGGGCACACTCACCATGACGCAACCAGCGGGCACACTCACCATGAGAAAACAACTAGTGGGCACACTCACCATGACACGGCCAGTGGGTACACTCACCATGACGCAACCAGCGGGCACACTTACCATGAGAAAACAACCAGCAGGCACACTCACCATGACACAGCTAGTGGGCACACTCACCATGAGAAAACAACCAGCAGGCACACTGACCATGACGCAACCAGCAGGCACACTCACCATGAGAAAACAACAAGCGGGCACACTCACCATGAGAAAACAAACAGCAGGAACACTCACCATGAGAAAACAACCAGTAGGCAAACTCACCATGAGAAAACAACCAGCGGGCACACTCACCATGAGAAAACAACCAGCGGGAACACTCACCATGAGAAAACAACCAGCAGGCACACTCACCATGAGAAAACAACCAGCAGGCACACTCACCATGACACAGCTAGTGGGCACACTCACCATGACGCAACCAGCGGGCACACTCACCATGAGAAAACAACTAGCGGGGAACGCTCACCATGAGAAAACAACCAGCAGGCACACTCACCATGACACAGCCAGTGGGTACACTCACCATGACAAAACAACCAGCGGGAACACTCATCATGAGAAAATAACCAGCGGGCACACTCACCATGAGGGGAAAACGCCGCCCCCCCGAAACCCCCCCCCCCCCCCCCCCTGAGAAAACAACCAGCGGGAACACTCACCATGAGAAAACAACCAGCAGGCACACTCACCATGACACAGCTAGTGGGCACACTCACCATGACACAGCTAGTGGGCACACTCACCATGAGAAAACAACCAGCAGGCACACTGACCATGAGAAAACAACCAGCGGGCACACTCACCATGAGAAAACAACAAGTGGGCACACTCACCATGAGAAAACAACCAGCAGGCACACTCACCATGAGACAGCTAGTGGGCACACTCACCATGACGCAACCAGCGGGCACACTCACCATGAGAAAACAACTAGTGGGCACACTCACCATGACACGGCCAACCAGCGGGCACACTTACCATGAGAAAACAACCAGCAGGCACACTCACCATGACACAGTTAGTGGGCACACTCACCATGAGAAAACAACTGAAAAAAAAAAAGGGAACCACTGAGAAAACAACCAGCAGGCACACTGACCATGACGCAACCAGCAGGCACACTCACCATGAGAAAACAACAAGCGGGCACACTCGCCATGAGAAAACAAACAGCAGGAACACTCACCATGAGAAAACAACCAGTAGGCACACTCACCATGAGAAAACAACCAGCGGGCACACTCACCATGAGAAAACAACCAGCGGGAACACTCACCATGAGAAAACAACCAGCAGGCACACTCACCATGACACAGCCAGTGGGTACACTCACCATGACGCAACCAGCGGGCACACTCACCATGAGAAAACAACTAGCGGGCACACTCACCATGACACAGCCAGTGGGTACACTCACCATGACGCAACCAGCAGGCACACTCACCATGAGAAAACAACTAGCGGGCACACTCACCATGACACAGCCAGTGGGTACACCCCCATGCGCAACCAGCGGGCACACTCACCATGAGAAAACGCAACCAGCGGGCACACTCACCATGAGAAAACAACCAGCAGGCACACTCACCATGACACAGCCAGTGGGTACACTCACCATGACAAAACAACCAGCGGGAACACTCATCATGAGAAAATAACCAGCGGGCACACTCACCATGACACAGCTAGTGGGCACACTCACCATGAGAAAACAACCAGCAGGCACACTCACCATGAGAAAACAACCAGCGGGCACACTCACCATGAGAAAACAACCAGCGGGAACACTCACCATGACACAGCTAGTGGGCACACTCACCATGACACAGCTAGTGGGCACACTCACCATGAGAAAACAACCAGCAGGCACACTGACCATGAGAAAACAACAAACGGGCACACTCACCATGAGAAAACAACCAGCAGGCACACTAAAACGCGGGCCCCACCATGAGACAGCTAGTGGGCACACTCACCAAGAAGCAACCAGCGGGCACACTCACCATGAGAAAACAACGGGAAAAAAAAAACGCGCCCCCCACCGGAAACATAGTGGGCACACTCACCATGACACGGCCAGTGGGTACACTCACCATGACGCAACCAGCGGGCACACTTACCATGAGAAAACAACCAGCAGGCACACTCACCATGACACAGCTAGTGGGCACACTCACCATGAGAAAACAACCAGCAGGCACACTCACCATGACGCAACCAGCAGGCACACTCACCATGAGAAAACAACAAGCGGGCACACTCACCATGAGAAAACAAACAGCAGGAACACTCACCATGAGAAAACAACCAGTAGGCAAACTCACCATGAGAAAACAACCAGCGGGCACACTCACCATGAGAAAACAACCAGCGGGAACACTCACCATGAGAAAACAACCAGCAGGCACACTCACAATGACACAGCTAGTGGGCACACTCACCATGACGCAACCAGCGGGCACACTCACCATGAGAAAACAACTAGCGGGCACACTCACCATGACACAGCTAGTGGGTACACTCACCATGACGCAACCAGCGGGCACACTTACCATGACAAAACAACCAGCGGGAACACTCACCATGAGAAAACAACCAGCAGGCACACTCACCATGACACAGCTAGTGGGCACACTCACCATGACACAGCTAGTGGGCACACTCACCATGAGAAAACAACCAGCAGGCACACTGACCATGACGCAACCAGCGGGCACACTCACCATGAGAAAACAACCAGCGGACACACTCACCATGAGAAAACAACCAGCAGGCACACTCACCATGACACAGATAGTGGGCACACTCACCATGACACAGCCAGTGGGTACACTCACCATGACGCAACCAGCGGGCACACTTACCATGACAAAACAACCAGCGGGAACACTCACCATGAGAAAACAACCAGCAGGCACACTCACCATGACACAGCTAGTGGGCACACTCACCAGGACGCAACCAGCGGGCACACTCACCATGAGAAAACAACCAGCGGAAACACTCACCATGGGAAAACAACCAGCAGGCACACTCACCATGACACAGATAGTGGGCACACTCACCATGACGCAACCAGCGGGCACACTCACCATGAGAAAACAAGCGGGCACACTCACCATGAGAAAACAACAAGTGGGCACACTCACCATGACACAGCTAGTGGGCACACTCACCATGACGCAACCAGCGGGCACACTCACCATGAGAAAACAACTAGCGGGAACACTCACCATGAGAAAACAACCAGCAGGCACACTCACCATGACACAGCCAGTGGGTACACTCACCATGACACAGCTAGTGGGCACACTCACCATGAGAAAACAACCAGTGGGCACACTCACCATGACACAGCTAGTGGGCACACTCACCATGACGCAACGAGAGGAAACACTCACCATGAGAAAACAACCAGCGGGCACACTCACCATGAGAAAACAACCAGCGGGCACACTCACCATGAGAAAACAACCAGCGGGAACACTCACCATTAGAAAACAACCAGCGGGAACACTCACCATGACACAGCCAGTGGGTACACTCACCATGACGCAACCAGCGGGCACACTCACCATGAGAAAACAACTAGCGGGAACACTCACCATGAGAAAACAACCAGCAGGCACACTCACCATGACACAGCCAGTGGGTACACTCACCATGACACAGCTAGTGGGCACACTCACCATGAGAAAACAACCAGTGGGCACACTCACCATGACACAGCTAGTGGGCACACTCACCATGACGCAACGAGAGGAAACACTCACCATGAGAAAACAACCAGCGGGCACACTCACCATGAGAAAACAACCAGCGGGCACACTCACCATGAGAAAACAACCAGCGGGAACACTCACCATTACAAAATAATCAGCGGGAACACTCACCATGACACAGCCAGTGGGTACACTCACCATGACGCAACCAGCAGGCACACTCACCATGAGAAAACAACTAGTGGGCACACTCACCATGACACAGCCAGTGGGTACACTCACCATGACGCAACCAGCGGGCACACTCACCATGAGAAAACAACTAGCGGGAACACTCACCATGAGAAAACAACCAGCAGGCACACTCACCATGACACAGCTAGTGGGCACACTCACCATGACGAAAACAACCAGCGGGAACACTCATCATGAGAAAACAACCAGCGGGCACACTCACCATGACACAGCTAGTGGGCACACTCACCATGAGAAAACAACCAGCAGGCACACTCACCATGAGAAAACAACCAGCGGGCACACTCACCATGAGAAAACAACCAGCGGGAACACTCACCATGAGAAAACAACCAGCAGGCACACTCACCATGACACAGCTAGTGGGCACACTCACCATGACACAGCTAGTGGGCACACTCACCATGAGAAAACAACCAGCAGGCACACTGACCATGAGAAAACAACAAACGGGCACACTCACCATGAGAAAACAACCAGCAGGCACACTCACCATGAGACAGCTAGTGGGCACACTCACCATGACGCAACCAGCGGGCACACTCACCATGAGAAAACAACTAGTGGGCACACTCACCATGACACGGCCAGTGGGTACACTCACCATGACGCAACCAGCGGGCACACTCACCATGAGAAAACAACCAGCAGGCACACTCACCATGACACAGCTAGTGGGCACACTCACCATGAGAAAACAACCAGCAGGCACACTCACCATGACGCAACCAGCAGGCACACTCACCATGAGAAAACAACAAGCGGGCACACTCACCATGAGAAAACAAACAGCAGGAACACTCACCATGAGAAAACAACCAGTAGGCACACTCACCATGAGAAAACAACCAGCGGGCACACTCACCATGAGAAAACAACCAGCGGGAACACTCACCATGAGAAAACAACCAGCAGGCACACTCACCATGACACAGCTAGTGGGCACACTCACCATGACAAAACAACCAGCGGGCACACTCACCATGACAAAACAGCTAGTGGGTACACTCACCATGACGCAACCAGCGGGCACACTCACCATGACAAAACAACCAGCGGGAACACTCACCATGAGAAAACAACCAGCAGGCACACTCACCATGACACAGCTAGTGGGCACACTCACCATGACAAACAGCTAGTGGGCACACTCACCATGAGAAAACAACCAGCAGGCACACTGACCATGACAAAACAACCAGCGGGCACACTCACCATGAGAAAACAACCAGCGGACACACTCACCATGAGAAAACAACCAGCAGGCACACTCACCATGACACAGATAGTGGGCACACTCACCATGACACAGCCAGTGGGTACACTCACCATGACGCAACCAGCGGGCACACTCACCATGACAAAACAACCAGCGGGAACACTCACCATGAGAAAACAACCAGCAGGCACACTCACCATGACACAGCTAGTGGGCACACTCACCAGGACGCAACCAGCGGGCACACTCACCATGAGAAAACAACCAGCGGGAACACTCACCATGGGAAAACAACCAGCAGGCACACTCACCATGACACAGCTAGTGGGCACACTCACCATGACCAAACAACCAGCGGGCACACTCACCATGAGAAAACAAAAGCGGGCACACTCACCATGAGAAAACAACCAGTGGGCACACTCACCATGACACAGCTAGTGGGCACACTCACCATGACGGAACCAGCGGGCACACTCACCATGAGAAAACAACTAGCGGGAACACTCACCATGAGAAAACAACCAGCGGGCACACTCACCATGACACAGCCAGTGGGTACACTCACCATGACGCAGCTAGTGGGCACACTCACCATGAGAAAACAACCAGTGGGCACACTCACCATGACACAGCCAGTGGGCACACTCACCATGACACAGCTAGTGGGCACACTCACCATGAGAAAACAACCAGCGGGCACACTCACCATGAGAAAACAGCCAGTGGGCACACTCACCATGAGAAAACAACCAGCGGGAACACTCACCATTACAAAACAACCAGCGGGCACACTCACCATGACACAGCCAGTGGGCACACTCACCATGACGCAACCAGCGGGAACACTCACCATGAGAAAACAACCAGCAGGCACACTCACCATGAGAAAACAACCAGCGGGCACACTCACCATGACAAAACAACCAGTGGGAACACTCACCATGACAAAACAACCAGTGGGCACACTCACCATGAGAAAACAACCAGCGGGCACACTGACCATGACACAACCAGTGGGCACACTCACCATGACAAAACAACCAGCGGGCACACTCACCATGAGAAAACAAACAGCCAGTAGGCACACTCACCATGACAAAACAACCAGTGGGCACACTCACCATGACAAAACAACCAGTGGGCACACTCACCATGACAAAACAACCAGCGGGAACACTCACCGTGAGAAAACAACCAGCGGGCACACTCACCATGACACAGCTAGTGGGCACACTCACCATGACTAAACAACCAGCGGGCACACTCACCATGAGAAAACAACCAGCGGGCACACTCACCATGACACAGCTAGTGGGCACACTCACCATGACTAAACAACCAGTGGGCACACTCACCATGAGAAAACAACCAGCAGGCACACTCACCATGAGAAAACAACCAGCAGGCACACTCACCATGACAAAACAACCAGCGGGAACACTCACCATGAGAAAACAACCAGCGGGCACACTCACCATGACACAATAACCAGTGGGCACACTCACCATGACAAAACAACCAGCGGGCCCCACCATACACACCAGTGGGCACACTCACCATGACAAAACAACCAGCGGGCACACTCACCATGAGCACAGCCAGTGGGCACACTCACCATGACAAAACAACCAGCGGGAACACTCACCATGAGAAAACAACCAGCAGGCACACTCACCATGACACAGCTAGTGGGCACACTCACCATGACGCAACCAGTAGGCACACTCACCATGAGAAAACAACCAGCAGGCACACTCACCATGAGAAAACAACCAGTAGGCACACTCACCATGACACAGCACAAGCAGGCACACTCACCATGAGAAAACAACTAGTGGGCACACTCACCATGACAAAACAGCCAGTGGGCACACTCACCATGATGAAAACAACCAGCGGGCACACTCACCATGACAAAACAACCAGCGGGAACACTCACCATGAGAAAACAACCAGCAGGCACACTCACCATGACGCAACCAGTGGGCACACTCACCATGAGAAAACAACAAGCGGGCACACTCACCATGAGAAAACAACAAGCGGGCACACTCACCATGACACAGCTAGTGGGCACACTCACCATGACGCAACCAGCGGGCACACTCACCATGAGAAAACAACTAGCGGGAACACTCACCATGAGAAAACAACCAGCAGGCACACTCACCATGACACAGCCAGTGGGTACACTCACCATGACAAAACAACCAGCGGGAACACTCATCATGAGAAAATAACCAGCGGGCACACTCACCATGACACAGCTAGTGGGCACACTCACCATGAGAAAACAACCAGCAGGCACACTCACCATGAGAAAACAACCAGCGGGCACACTCACCATGAGAAAACAACCAGCGGGAACACTCACCATGAGAACAACCAGCAGGCACCTCACCATACCAGCTAGTGGGCACACTCACCATGACACAGCTAGTGGGCACACTCACCATGAGAAAACAACCAGCAGGCACACTGACCATGAGAAAACAACCAGCGGGCACACTCACCATGAGAAAACAACCAGCGGCAAGCCCAGCGGCACACTCACCATGAGACAGCTAGTGGGCACACTCACCATGACGCAACCAGCGGGCACACTCACCATGAGAAAACAACTAGTGGGCACACTCACCATGACACGGCCAGTGGGTACACTCACCATGACGCAACCAGCGGGCACACTTACCATGAGAAAACAACCAGCAGGCACACTCACCATGACACAGTTAGTGGGCACACTCACCATGAGAAAACAACCAGCAGGCACACTGACCATGACGCAACCAGCAGGCACACTCACCATGAGAAAACAACAAGCGGGCACACTCACCATGAGAAAACAAACAGCGGGAACACTCACCATGAGAAAACAACCAGTAGGCACACTCACCACACCCAGTGGGACCCCGAAAACAACCAGCGGGCACACTCACCATGACAAAACAACCAGCGGGAACACACACCATGAGAAAACAACCAGCGGGCACACTCACCATGACACAGCCAGTGGGCACACTCACCATGACAAAACAACCAGTGGGCACACTCACCATGAGAAAACAACCAGCGGGCACACTCACCATGACAAAACAGCTAGTGGGCACACTCACCATGACTAAACAACCAGTGGGCACACTCACCATGAGAAAACAACCAGCGGGCACACTCACCATGAGAAAACAACCAGCAGGCACACTCACCATGAGAAAACAACCAGCGGGCACACTCACCATGAGAAAACAACCAGCGGGCACACTCACCATTACAAACAGCCAGTGGGCACACTCACCATGACGCAGCCAGTGGGCACACTCACCATGAGAAAACAACTAGTGGGCACACTCACCATGACAAAACGGCCAGTGGGTACACTCACCATGACGAACAACCAGCGGGCACACTCACCATGACAAAACAACCAGTGGGTACACTCACCATGACACAGCTAGTGGGCACACTCACCATGAGAAAACAACCAGCAGGCACACTGACCATGACGCAACCAGCAGGCACACTCACCATGAGAAAACAACAAGCGGGCACACTCACCATGAGAAAACAAACAGCAGGAACACTCACCATGAGAAAACAACCAGTAGGCAAACTCACCATGAGAAAACAACCAGCGGGCACACTCACCATGAGAAAACAACCAGCGGGCAACACTCACCATGAGAAAACAACCAGCAGGCACACTCACCATGACACAGCTAGTGGGCACACTCACCATGCGCACCAGCGGGCACACTCACCATGAGAAAACAACCAGCGGGCACACTCACCATGACACAGCTAGTGGGCACACTCACCATGACGCAACCAGCGGGCACACTCACCATGAGAAAACAACTAGCGGGAACACTCACCATGAGAAAACAACCAGCAGGCACACTCACCATGACACAGCCAGTGGGTACACTCACCATGACAAAACAACCAGCGGGAACACTCATCATGAGAAAATAACCAGCGGGCACACTCACCATGACACAGCTAGTGGGCACACTCACCATGAGAAAACAACCAGCAGGCACACTCACCATGAGAAAACAACCAGCGGGCACACTCACCATGAGAAAACAACCAGCGGGAACACTCACCATGAGAAAACAACCAGCAGGCACACTCACCATGACACAGCTAGTGGGCACACTCACCATGACACAGCTAGTGGGCACACTCACCATGAGAAAACAACCAGCAGGCACACTGACCATGAGAAAACAACCAGCGGGCACACTCACCATGAGAAAACAACAAGTGGGCACACTCACCATGAGAAAACAACCAGCAGGCACACTCACCATGAGACAGCTAGTGGGCACACTCACCATGACGCAACCAGCGGGCACACTCACCATGAGAAAACAACTAGTGGGCACACTCACCATGACACGGCCAGTGGGTACACTCACCATGACGCAACCAGCGGGCACACTTACCATGAGAAAACAACCAGCAGGCACACTCACCATGACACAGTTAGTGGGCACACTCACCATGAGAAAACAACCAGCAGGCACACTGACCAGCGCAACCAGCGGCCACTCACCATGAGAAAACAAACAGCAGGGCACACTCACCATGAGAAAACAAACAGCGGGCACACTGACCATGAGAAAACAACTAGCGGGCACGCTCACCATACACACCAGGGGCACACTCACCATGAGAAAACAACAAGCGGGGGCACACTCACCATGAGAAAACAAACAGCAGGAACACTCACCATGAGAAAACAACCAGTGGGCACACTCACCATGAGAAAACAACCAGCGGGCACACTCACCATGAGAAAACAACCAGCGGGCACACTCACCATGAGAAAACAACCAGCAGGCACACTCACCATGACACAGCTAGTGGGCACACTCACCATGACTAAACAACCAGTGGGCACACTCACCATGAGAAAACAACCAGCGGGCACACTCACCATGAGACAACAACCAGTGGGCACACTCACCATGACGCAAAACAACCAGCAGGCACACTCACCATGAGAAAACAACTAGTGGGCACACTCACCATGACACAGCCAGTGGGTACACTCACCATGACGAAACAACCAGCGGGCACACTCACCATGAGACAACAACTAGTGGGCACACTCACCATGAGAAAACAACCAGCGGGCACACTCACCATGACACAGCCAGTGGGCACACTCACCATGACAAAACAACCAGCGGGAACACTCACCATGAGAAAACAACCAGCGGGCACACTCACCATGACACAGCTAGTGGGCACACTCACCATGACGAAAACAACCAGCAGGCACACTCACCATGAGAAAACAACCAGCGGGCACACTCACCATGAGAAAACAACCAGCGGGCACACTCACCATGACACCCGCCCCTCCCAGCAGCTAGTGGGCACACTCACCATGACACAGCCAGTGGGTACACTCACCATGAGAATACAACCAGCGGGCACACTTACCATGAGAAAACAACCAGCGGGCACACTCACCATGAGAAAACAACCAGCAGGCACACTGACCATGAGACAACCAGTGGGCACACTCACCATGAGAAAACAACCAGCGGGCACACTCACCATGAGAAAACAACCAGCAGGCACACTCACCATGACGCAACTAGTGGGCACACTCACCATGACGAAAACAACCAGCGGGCACACTCACCATGAGAAAACAACAAGTGGGCACACTCACCATGACAAAACAACAAGTGGGCACACTCACCATGACGCAACCAGTGGGCACACTCACCATGACGAAAACAACCAGCAGGCACACTCACCATGACAACAACTAGTGGGCACACTCACCATGAGAAAACAACCAGCAGGCACACTCACCATGACGCAGCCAGTAGGCACACTCACCATGACAAAACAACCAGCGGGAACACTCACCATGAGAAAACAAACCAGCGGGCACACTCACCATGAGAAAGCTAGTGGGCACACTCACCATGAGAAACACCAGCAGGCACACTCACCATGAGAAAACAACCAGCGGGCACACTCACCATGAGAAAACAACCAGCGGGAACACTCACCATGAGAAAACAACCAGCAGGCACACTCACAATGACACAGCTAGTGGGCACACTCACCATGACGCAACCAGCGGGCACACTCACCATGAGAAAACAACTAGCGGGCACACTCACCATGACACAGCTAGTGGGTACACTCACCATGACGCAACCAGCGGGCACACTTACCATGACAAAACAACCAGCGGGAACACTCACCATGAGAAAACAACCAGCAGGCACACTCACCATGACACAGCTAGTGGGCACACTCACCATGACACAGCTAGTGGGCACACTCACCATGAGAAAACAACCAGCAGGCACACTGACCATGACGCAACCAGCGGGCACACTCACCATGAGAAAACAACCAGCGGACACACTCACCATGAGAAAACAACCAGCAGGCACACTCACCATGACACAGATAGTGGGCACACTCACCATGACACAGCCAGTGGGTACTACACTCACCATGACGCAACCAGCGGGCACACTTACCATGACAAAACAACCAGCGGGAACACTCACCATGAGAAAACAACCAGCAGGCACACTCACCATGACACAGCTAGTGGGCACACTCACCAGGACGCAACCAGCGGGCACACTCACCATGAGAAAACAACCAGCGGAAACACTCACCATGGGAAAACAACCAGCAGGCACACTCACCATGACACAGATAGTGGGCACACTCACCATGACGCAACCAGCGGGCACACTCACCATGAGAAAACAAGCGGGCACACTCACCATGAGAAAACAACAAGTGGGCACACTCACCATGACACAGCTAGTGGGCACACTCACCATGACGCAACCAGCGGGCACACTCACCATGAGAAAACAACTAGCGGGAACACTCACCATGAGAAAACAACCAGCAGGCACACTCACCATGACACAGCCAGTGGGTACACTCACCATGACACAGCTAGTGGGCACACTCACCATGAGAAAACAACCAGTGGGCACACTCACCATGACACAGCTAGTGGGCACACTCACCATGACGCAACGAGAGGAAACACTCACCATGAGAAAACAACCAGCGGGCACACTCACCATGAGAAAACAACCAGCGGGCACACTCACCATGAGAAAACAACCAGCGGGAACACTCACCATTACAAAACAACCAGCGGGAACACTCACCATGACACAGCCAGTGGGTACACTCACCATGACGCAACCAGCGGGCACACTCACCATGAGAAAACAACTAGCGGGAACACTCACCATGAGAAAACAACCAGCAGGCACACTCACCATGACACAGCCAGTGGGTACAGTCACCATGACACAGCTAGTGGGCACACTCACCATGAGAAAACAACCAGTGGGCACACTCACCATGACACAGCTAGTGGGCACACTCACCATGACGCAACGAGAGGAAACACTCACCATGAGAAAACAACCAGCGGGCACACTCACCATGAGAAAACAACCAGCGGGCACACTCACCATGAGAAAACAACCAGCGGGAACACTCACCATTACAAAACAATCAGCGGGAACACTCACCATGACACAGCCAGTGGGTACACTCACCATGACGCAACCAGCAGGCACACTCACCATGAGAAAACAACTAGTGGGCACACTCACCATGACACAGCCAGTGGGTACACTCACCATGACGCAACCAGCGGGCACACTCACCATGAGAAAACAACTAGCGGGAACACTCACCATGAGAAAACAACCAGCAGGCACACTCACCATGACACAGCTAGTGGGCACACTCACCATGAGAAAACAACCAGCGGGAACACTCATCATGAGAAAATAACCAGCGGGCACACTCACCATGACACAGCTAGTGGGCACACTCACCATGAGAAAACAACCAGCAGGCACACTCACCATGAGAAAACAACCAGCAGGCACACTCACCATGAGAAAACAACCAGCGGGAACACTCACCATGAGAAAACAACCAACAGGCACACTCACCATGACACAGCTAGTGGGCACACTCACCATGACACAGCTAGTGGGCACACTCACCATGAGAAAACAACCAGCAGGCACACTGACCATGAGAAAACAACAAACGGGCACACTCACCATGAGAAAACAACCAGCAGGCACACTCACCATGAGACAGCTAGTGGGCACACTCACCATGACGCAACCAGCGGGCACACTCACCATGAGAAAACAACTAGTGGGCACACTCACCATGACACGGCCAGTGGGTACACTCACCATGACGCAACCAGCGGGCACACTTACCATGAGAAAACAACCAGCAGGCACACTCACCATGACACAGCTAGTGGGCACACTCACCATGAGAAAACAACCAGCAGGCACACTCACCATGACGCAACCAGCAGGCACACTCACCATGAGAAAACAACAAGCGGGCACACTCACCATGAGAAAACAAACAGCAGGAACACTCACCATGAGAAAACAACCAGTAGGCAAACTCACTATGAGAAAACAACCAGCGGGCACACTCACCATGAGAAAACAACCAGCGGGAACACTCACCATGAGAAAACAACCAGCAGGCACACTCACCATGACACAGCTAGTGGGCACACTCACCATGACGCAACCAGCGGGCACACTCACCATGAGAAAACAACCAGCGGGCACACTCACCATGACACAGCTAGTGGGTACACTCACCATGACGCAACCAGCGGGCACACTTACCATGACAAAACAACCAGCGGGAACACTCACCATGAGAAAACAACCAGCAGGCACACTCACCATGACACAGCTAGTGGGCACACTCACCATGACACAGCTAGTGGGCACACTCACCATGAGAAAACAACCAGCAGGCACACTGACCATGACACAACCAGCGGGCACACTCACCATGAGAAAACAACCGGCGGACACACTCACCATGAGAAAACAACCAGCAGGCACACTCACCATGACACAGATAGTGGGCACACTCACCATGACACAGCCAGTGGGTACACTCACCATGACGCAACCAGCGGGCACACTTACCATGACAAAACAACCAGCGGGAACACTCACCATGAGAAAACAACCAGCAGGCACACTCACCATGAGAAAACAACCAGCGGGAACACTCACCATTACAAAACAACCAGCGGGAACACTCACCATGACACAGCCAGTGGGTACACTCACCATGACGCAACCAGCGGGCACACTCACCATGAGAAAACAACTAGCGGGAACACTCACCATGAGAAAACAACCAGCAGGCACACTCACCATGACACAGCCAGTGGGTACAGTCACCATGACACAGCTAGTGGGCACACTCACCATGAGAAAACAACCAGTGGGCACACTCACCATGACACAGCTAGTGGGCACACTCACCATGACGCAACGAGAGGAAACACTCACCATGAGAAAACAACCAGCGGGCACACTCACCATGAGAAAACAACCAGCGGGCACACTCACCATGAGAAAACAACCAGCGGGAACACTCACCATTACAAAATAATCAGCGGGAACACTCACCATGACACAGCCAGTGGGTACACTCACCATGACGCAACCAGCAGGCACACTCACCATGAGAAAACAACTAGTGGGCACACTCACCATGACACAGCCAGTGGGTACACTCACCATGACGCAACCAGCGGGCACACTCACCATGAGAAAACAACTAGCGGGAACACTCACCATGAGAAAACAACCAGCAGGCACACTCACCATGACACAGCTAGTGGGCACACTCACCATGAGAAAACAACCAGCGGGAACACTCATCATGAGAAAATAACCAGCGGGCACACTCACCATGACACAGCTAGTGGGCACACTCACCATGAGAAAACAACCAGCAGGCACACTCACCATGAGAAAACAACCAGCGGGCACACTCACCATGAGAAAACAACCAGCGGGAACACTCACCATGAGAAAACAACCAACAGGCACACTCACCATGACACAGCTAGTGGGCACACTCACCATGACACAGCTAGTGGGCACACTCACCATGAGAAAACAACCAGCAGGCACACTGACCATGAGAAAACAACAAACGGGCACACTCACCATGAGAAAACAACCAGCAGGCACACTCACCATGAGACAGCTAGTGGGCACACTCACCATGACGCAACCAGCGGGCACACTCACCATGAGAAAACAACTAGTGGGCACACTCACCATGACACGGCCAGTGGGTACACTCACCATGACGCAACCAGCGGGCACACTTACCATGAGAAAACAACCAGCAGGCACACTCACCATGACACAGCTAGTGGGCACACTCACCATGAGAAAACAACCAGCAGGCACACTCACCATGACGCAACCAGCAGGCACACTCACCATGAGAAAACAACAAGCGGGCACACTCACCATGAGAAAACAAACAGCAGGAACACTCACCATGAGAAAACAACCAGTAGGCAAACTCACTATGAGAAAACAACCAGCGGGCACACTCACCATGAGAAAACAACCAGCGGGAACACTCACCATGAGAAAACAACCAGCAGGCACACTCACCATGACACAGCTAGTGGGCACACTCACCATGACAAAACAACTAGCGGGCACACTCACCATGACACAGCTAGTGGGTACACTCACCATGACGCAACCAGCGGGCACACTTACCATGACAAAACAACCAGCGGGAACACTCACCATGAGAAAACAACCAGCAGGCACACTCACCATGACACAGCTAGTGGGCACACTCACCATGACACAGCTAGTGGGCACACTCACCATGAGAAAACAACCAGCAGGCACACTGACCATGACACAACCAGCGGGCACACTCACCATGAGAAAACAACCAGCGGACACACTCACCATGAGAAAACAACCAGCAGGCACACTCACCATGACACAGATAGTGGGCACACTCACCATGACACAGCCAGTGGGTACACTCACCATGACGCAACCAGCGGGCACACTTACCATGACAAAACAACCAGCGGGAACACTCACCATGAGAAAACAACCAGCAGGCACACTCACCATGACACAGCTAGTGGGCACACTCACCAGGACGCAACCAGCGGGCACACTCACCATGAGAAAACAACCAGCGGAAACACTCACCATGGGAAAACAACCAGCAGGCACACTCACCATGACACAGATAGTGGGCACACTCACCATGACCCAACCAGCGGGCACACTCACCATGAGAAAACAAGCGGGCACACTCACCATGAGAAAACAACAAGTGGGCACACTCACCATGACACAGCTAGTGGGCACACTCACCATGACGCAACCAGCGGGCACACTCACCATGAGAAAACAACTAGCGGGAACACTCACCATGAGAAAACAACCAGCAGGCACACTCACCATGACACAGCCAGTGGGTACACTCACCATGACACAGCTAGTGGGCACACTCACCATGAGAAAACAACCAGTGGGCACACTCACCATGACACAGCTAGTGGGCACACTCACCATGACGCAACGAGAGGAAACACTCACCATGAGAAAACAACCAGCGGGCACACTCACCATGAGAAAACAACCAGAGGGCACACTCACCATGAGAAAACAACCAGCGGGAACACTCACCATTACAAAACAACCAGCGGGAACACTCACCATGACACAGCCAGTGGGTACACTCACCATGACGCAACCAGCGGGCACACTCACCATGAGAAAACAACTAGCGGGAACACTCACCATGAGAAAACAACCAGCAGGCACACTCACCATGACACAGCCAGTGGGTACACTCACCATGACACAGCTAGTGGGCACACTCACCATGAGAAAACAACCAGCAGGCACACTGACCATGACGCAACCAGCAGGCACACTCACCATGAGAAAACAACAAGCGGGCACACTCACCATGAGAAAACAAACAGCAGGAACACTCACCATGAGAAAACAACCAGTAGGCAAACTCACCATGAGAAAACAACCAGCGGGCACACTCACCATGAGAAAACAACCAGCGGGAACACTCACCATGAGAAAACAACCAGCAGGCACACTCACCATGACACAGCTAGTGGGCACACTCACCATGACGCAACCAGCGGGCACACTCACCATGAGAAAACAACTAGCGGGCACACTCACCATGACACAGCTAGTGGGCACACTCACCATGACGCAACCAGCGGGCACACTCACCATGAGAAAACAACTAGCGGGAACACTCACCATGAGAAAACAACCAGCAGGCACACTCACCATGACACAGCCAGTGGGTACACTCACCATGACAAAACAACCAGCGGTAACACTCATCATGAGAAAATAACCAGCGGGCACACTCACCATGACACAGCTAGTGGGCACACTCACCATGAGAAAACAACCAGCAGGCACACTCACCATGAGAAAACAACCAGCGGGCACACTCACCATGAGAAAACAACCAGCGGGAACACTCACCTGAGAAAACAACCAGCAGGCACACTCACCATGACACAGCTAGTGGGCACACTCACCATGACACAGCTAGTGGGCACACTCACCATGAGAAAACAACCAGCAGGCACACTGACCATGAGAAAACAACCAGCGGGCACACTCACCATGAGAAAACAACAAGCGGGCACACTCACCATGAGAAAACAAACAGCAGGAACACTCACCATGAGAAAACAACCAGTAGGCAAACTCACCATGAGAAAACAACCAGCGGGCACACTCACCATGAGAAAACAACCAGCGGGAACACTCACCATGAGAAAACAACCAGCAGGCACACTCACCATGACACAGCTAGTGGGCACACTCACCATGACGCAACCAGCGGGCACACTCACCATGAGAAAACAACTAGCGGGCACACTCACCATGACACAGCTAGTGGGCACACTCACCATGACGCAACCAGCGGGCACACTCACCATGAGAAAACAACTAGCGGGAACACTCACCATGAGAAAACAACCAGCAGGCACACTCACCATGACACAGCCAGTGGGTACACTCACCATGACAAAACAACCAGCGGTAACACTCATCATGAGAAAATAACCAGCGGGCACACTCACCATGACACAGCTAGTGGGCACACTCACCATGAGAAAACAACCAGCAGGCACACTCACCATGAGAAAACAACCAGCGGGCACACTCACCATGAGAAAACAACCAGCGGGAACACTCACCGAGAAAACAACCAGCAGGCACACTCACCATGACACAGCTAGTGGGCACACTCACCATGACACAGCTAGTGGGCACACTCACCATGAGAAAACAACCAGCAGGCACACTGACCATGAGAAAACAACCAGCGGGCACACTCACCATGAGAAAACAACAAGCGGGCACACTCACCATGAGAAAACAACCAGCAGGCACATTCACCATGAGACAGCTAGTGGGCACACTCACCATGACGCAACCAGCGGGCACACTCACCATGAGAAAACAACTAGTGGGCACACTCACCATGACACGGCCAGTGGGTACACTCACCATGACGCAACCAGCGGGCACACTTACCATGAGAAAACAACCAGCAGGCACACTCACCATGACACAGTTAGTGGGCACACTCACCATGAGAAAACAACCAGCAGGCACACTGACCATGACGCAACCAGCAGGCACACTCACCATGAGAAAACAACAAGCGGGCACACTCACCATGAGAAAACAAACAGCGGGAACACTCACCATGAGAAAACAACTAGCGGGCACACTCACCATGACACAACCAGTGGGTACACTCACCATGACAAAACAACCAGCGGGAACACTCACCATGACACAGCCAGTGGGCACACTCACCATGACAAAACAACCAGCGGGAACACACACCGTGAGAAAACAACCAGCGGGCACACTCACCATGACACAGCTAGTGGGCACACTCACCATGACTAAACAACCAGTGGGCACTCTCACCATGAGAAAACAACCAGCGGGCACACTCACCATGACACAGCTAGTGGGCACACTCACCATGACTAAACAACCAGTGGGCACACTTACCATGAGAAAACAACCAGCAGGCACACTCACCATGAGAAAACAACCAGCAGGCACACTCACCATGAGAAAACAACCAGCGGGAACACTCACCATGAGAAAACAACCAGCGGGAACACTCACCATTACAAAACAACCAGCGGGAACACTCACCATGACACAGCCAGTGGGTACACTCACCATGACGCAACCAGCGGGCACACTCACCATGAGAAAACAACTAGCGGGAACACTCACCATGAGAAAACAACCAGCAGGCACACTCACCATGACACAGCCAGTGGGTACACTCACCATGACACAGCTAGTGGGCACACTCACCATGAGAAAACAACCAGCAGGCACACTGACCATGACGCAACCAGCAGGCACACTCACCATGAGAAAACAACAAGCGGGCACACTCACCATGAGAAAACAAACAGCAGGAACACTCACCATGAGAAAACAACCAGTAGGCAAACTCACCATGAGAAAACAACCAGCGGGCACACTCACCATGAGAAAACAACCAGCGGGAACACTCACCATGAGAAAACAACCAGCAGGCACACTCACCATGACACAGCTAGTGGGCACACTCACCATGACGCAACCAGCGGGCACACTCACCATGAGAAAACAACTAGCGGGCACACTCACCATGACACAGCTAGTGGGCACACTCACCATGACGCAACCAGCGGGCACACTCACCATGAGAAAACAACTAGCGGGAACACTCACCATGAGAAAACAACCAGCAGGCACACTCACCATGACACAGCCAGTGGGTACACTCACCATGACAAAACAACCAGCGGTAACACTCATCATGAGAAAATAACCAGCGGGCACACTCACCATGACACAGCTAGTGGGCACACTCACCATGAGAAAACAACCAGCAGGCACACTCACCATGAGAAAACAACCAGCGGGCACACTCACCATGAGAAAACAACCAGCGGGAACACTCACGAGAAAACAACCAGCAGGCACACTCACCATGACACAGCTAGTGGGCACACTCACCATGACACAGCTAGTGGGCACACTCACCATGAGAAAACAACCAGCAGGCACACTGACCATGAGAAAACAACCAGCGGGCACACTCACCATGAGAAAACAACAAGCGGGCACACTCACCATGAGAAAACAACCAGCAGGCACATTCACCATGAGACAGCTAGTGGGCACACTCACCATGACGCAACCAGCGGGCACACTCACCATGAGAAAACAACTAGTGGGCACACTCACCATGACACGGCCAGTGGGTACACTCACCATGACGCAACCAGCGGGCACACTTACCATGAGAAAACAACCAGCAGGCACACTCACCATGACACAGTTAGTGGGCACACTCACCATGAGAAAACAACCAGCAGGCACACTGACCATGACGCAACCAGCAGGCACACTCACCATGAGAAAACAACAAGCGGGCACACTCACCATGAGAAAACAAACAGCGGGAACACTCACCATGAGAAAACAACTAGCGGGCACACTCACCATGACACAACCAGTGGGTACACTCACCATGACAAAACAACCAGCGGGAACACTCACCATGACACAGCCAGTGGGCACACTCACCATGACAAAACAACCAGCGGGAACACACACCGTGAGAAAACAACCAGCGGGCACACTCACCATGACACAGCTAGTGGGCACACTCACCATGACTAAACAACCAGTGGGCACTCTCACCATGAGAAAACAACCAGCGGGCACACTCACCATGACACAGCTAGTGGGCACACTCACCATGACTAAACAACCAGTGGGCACACTTACCATGAGAAAACAACCAGCAGGCACACTCACCATGAGAAAACAACCAGCAGGCACACTCACCATGAGAAAACAACCAGCGCGGGGACACTCACCATGAGAAAACAACTAGCGGG
Source organism: Leptodactylus fallax (assembly GCA_947044405.1). Taxonomy (NCBI): domain Eukaryota; kingdom Metazoa; phylum Chordata; class Amphibia; order Anura; family Leptodactylidae; genus Leptodactylus; species Leptodactylus fallax. The sequence continues at coordinate 37,971 of CAMRHE010000708.1, read as the reverse complement.
CACACTCACCATGACACAACCAGTGGGTACACTCACCATGACAAAACAACCAGCGGGAACACTCACCATGACACAGCCAGTGGGCACACTTACCATGACAAAACAACCAGCGGGAACACTCACCATGAGAAAACAACCAGCGGGCACACTCACCATGACACAGCTAGTGGGCACACTCACCATGACGCAACCAGCAGGCACACTCACCATGAGAAAACAACCAGCAGGAACACTCACCATGAGAAAACAACCAGTAGGCACACTCACCATGACACAGCCAGCAGGCACACTCACCATGAGAAAACAACTAGTGGGCACACTCACCATGACACAGCCAGTGGGTACACTCACCATGATGCAACCAGCGGGCACACTTACCATGACAAAACAACCAGCGGGAACACTCACCATGAGAAAACAACCAGCAGGCACACTGACCATGACGCAACCAGCGGGCACACTCACCATGAGAAAACAACCAGCGGACACACTCACCATGAGAAAACAACCAGCAGGCACACTCACCATGACACAGATAGTGGGCACACTCACCATGACGCAACCAGCGGGCACACTCACCATGAGAAAACAACAAGCGGGCACACTCACCATGAGAAAACAACAAGTGGGCACACTCACCATGACACAGCTAGTGGGCACACTCACCATGACGCAACCAGCGGGCACACTCACCATGAGAAAACAACTAGCGGGAACACTCACCATGAGAAAACAACCAGCAGGCACACTCACCATGACACAGCCAGTGGGTACACTCACCATGACAAAACAACCAGCGGGAACACTCATCATGAGAAAATAACCAGCGGGCACACTCACCATGACACAGCTAGTGGGCACACTCACCATGAGAAAACAACCAGCAGGCACACTCACCATGAGAAAACAACCAGCGGGCACACTCACCATGAGAAAACAACCAGCGGGAACACTCACCATGAGAAAACAACCAGCAGGCACAGTCACAATGACACAGCTAGTGGGCACACTCACCATGACGCAACCAGCGGGCACACTCACCATGAGAAAACAACTAGCGGGCACACTCACCATGACACAGCTAGTGGGTACACTCACCATGACGCAACCAGCGGGCACACTTACCATGACAAAACAACCAGCGGGAACACTCACCATGAGAAAACAACCAGCAGGCACACTCACCATGACACAGCTAGTGGGCACACTCACCATGACACAGCTAGTGGGCACACTCACCATGAGAAAACAACCAGCAGGCACACTAACCATGACGCAACCAGCGGGCACACTCACCATGAGAAAACAACCAGCGGACACACTCACCATGAGAAAACAACCAGCAGGCACACTCACCATGACACAGATAGTGGGCACACTCACCATGACACAGCCAGTGGGTACACTCACCATGACGCAACCAGCGGGCACACTTACCATGACAAAACAACCAGCGGGAACACTCACCATGAGAAAACAACCAGCAGGCACACTCACCATGACACAGCTAGTGGGCACACTCACCAGGACGCAACCAGCGGGCACACTCACCATGAGAAAACAACCAGCGGAAACACTCACCATGGGAAAACAACCAGCAGGCACACTCACCATGACACAGATAGTGGGCACACTCACCATGACGCAACCAGCGGGCACACTCACCATGAGAAAACAAGCGGGCACACTCACCATGAGAAAACAACAAGTGGGCACACTCACCATGACACAGCTAGTGGGCACACTCACCATGACGCAACCAGCGGGCACACTCACCATGAGAAAACAACTAGCGGGAACACTCACCATGAGAAAACAACCAGCAGGCACACTCACCATGACACAGCCAGTGGGTACACTCACCATGACACAGCTAGTGGGCACACTCACCATGAGAAAACAACCAGTGGGCACACTCACCATGACACAGCTAGTGGGCACACTCACCATGACGCAACGAGAGGAAACACTCACCATGAGAAAACAACCAGCGGGCACACTCACCATGAGAAAACAACCAGCGGGCACACTCACCATGAGAAAACAACCAGCGGGAACACTCACCATTACAAAACAACCAGCGGGAACACTCACCATGACACAGCCAGTGGGTACACTCACCATGACGCAACCAGCGGGCACACTCACCATGAGAAAACAACTAGCGGGAACACTCACCATGAGAAAACAACCAGCAGGCACACTCACCATGACACAGCCAGTGGGTACAGTCACCATGACACAGCTAATGGGCACACTCACCATGAGAAAACAACCAGTGGGCACACTCACCATGACACAGCTAGTGGGCACACTCACCATGACGCAACGAGAGGAAACACTCACCATGAGAAAACAACCAGCGGGCACACTCACCATGAGAAAACAACCAGCGGGCACACTCACCATGAGAAAACAACCAGCGGGAACACTCACCATTACAAAACAATCAGCGGGAACACTCACCATGACACAGCCAGTGGGTACACTCACCATGACGCAACCAGCAGGCACACTCACCATGAGAAAACAACTAGTGGGCACACTCACCATGACACAGCCAGTGGGTACACTCACCATGACGCAACCAGCGGGCACACTCACCATGAGAAAACAACTAGCGGGAACACTCACCATGAGAAAACAACCAGCAGGCACACTCACCATGACACAGCCAGTGGGTACACTCACCATGACAAAACAACCAGCGGGAACACTCATCATGAGAAAATAACCAGCGGGCACAATCACCATGACACAGCTAGTGGGCACACTCACCATGAGAAAACAACCAGCAGGCACACTCACCATGAGAAAACAACCAGCAGGCACACTCACCATGAGAAAACAACCAGCGGGAACACTCACCATGAGAAAACAACCAACAGGCACACTCACCATGACACAGCTAGTGGGCACACTCACCATGACACAGCTAGTGGGCACACTCACCATGAGAAAACAACCAGCAGGCACACTGACCATGAGAAAACAACAAACGGGCACACTCACCATGAGAAAACAACCAGCAGGCACACTCACCATGAGACAGCTAGTGGGCACACTCACCATGACGCAACCAGCGGGCACACTCACCATGAGAAAACAACTAGTGGGCACACTCACCATGACACGGCCAGTGGGTACACTCACCATGACGCAACCAGCGGGCACACTTACCATGAGAAAACAACCAGCAGGCACACTCACCATGACACAGCTAGTGGGCACACTCACCATGAGAAAACAACCAGCAGGCACACTCACCATGACGCAACCAGCAGGCACACTCACCATGAGAAAACAACAAGCGGGCACACTCACCATGAGAAAACAAACAGCAGGAACACTCACCATGAGAAAACAACCAGTAGGCAAACTCACTATGAGAAAACAACCAGCGGGCACACTCACCATGAGAAAACAACCAGCGGGAACACTCACCATGAGAAAACAACCAGCAGGCACACTCACCATGACACAGCTAGTGGGCACACTCACCATGACGCAACCAGCGGGCACACTCACCATGAGAAAACAACTAGCGGGCACACTCACCATGACACAGCTAGTGGGTACACTCACCATGACGCAACCAGCGGGCACACTTACCATGACAAAACAACCAGCGGGAACACTCACCATGAGAAAACAACCAGCAGGCACACTCACCATGACACAGCTAGTGGGCACACTCACCATGACACAGCTAGTGGGCACACTCACCATGAGAAAACAACCAGCAGGCACACTGACCATGACACAACCAGCGGGCACACTCACCATGAGAAAACAACCGGCGGACACACTCACCATGAGAAAACAACCAGCAGGCACACTCACCATGACACAGATAGTGGGCACACTCACCATGACACAGCCAGTGGGTACACTCACCATGACGCAACCAGCGGGCACACTTACCATGACAAAACAACCAGCGGGAACACTCACCATGAGAAAACAACCAGCAGGCACACTCACCATGACACAGCTAGTGGGCACACTCACCAGGACGCAACCAGCGGGCACACTCACCATGAGAAAACAACCAGCGGAAACACTCACCATGGGAAAACAACCAGCAGGCACACTCACCATGACACAGATAGTGGGCACACTCACCATGACGCAACCAGCGGGCACACTCACCATGAGAAAACAAGCGGGCACACTCACCATGAGAAAACAACAAGTGGGCACACTCACCATGACACAGCTAGTGGGCACACTCACCATGACGCAACCAGCGGGCACACTCACCATGAGAAAACAACTAGCGGGAACACTCACCATGAGAAAACAACCAGCAGGCACACTCACCATGACACAGCCAGTGGGTACACTCACCATGACACAGCTAGTGGGCACACTCACCATGAGAAAACAACCAGTGGGCACACTCACCATGACACAGCTAGTGGGCACACTCACCATGACGCAACGAGAGGAAACACTCACCATGAGAAAACAACCAGCGGGCACACTCACCATGAGAAAACAACCAGAGGGCACACTCACCATGAGAAAACAACCAGCGGGAACACTCACCATTACAAAACAACCAGCGGGAACACTCACCATGACACAGCCAGTGGGTACACTCACCATGACGCAACCAGCGGGCACACTCACCATGAGAAAACAACTAGCGGCAACACTCACCATGAGAAAACAACCAGCAGGCACACTCACCATGACACAGCCAGTGGGTACACTCACCATGACACAGCTAGTGGGCACACTCACCATGAGAAAACAACCAGCAGGCACACTGACCATGACGCAACCAGCAGGCACACTCACCATGAGAAAACAACAAGCGGGCACACTCACCATGAGAAAACAAACAGCAGGAACACTCACCATGAGAAAACAACCAGTAGGCAAACTCACCATGAGAAAACAACCAGCGGGCACACTGACCATGAGAAAACAACCAGCGGGAACACTCACCATGAGAAAACAACCAGCAGGCACACTCACCATGACACAGCTAGTGGGCACACTCACCATGACGCAACCAGCGGGCACACTCACCATGAGAAAACAACTAGCGGGCACACTCACCATGACACAGCTAGTGGGCACACTCACCATGACGCAACCAGCGGGCACACTCACCATGAGAAAACAACTAGCGGGCACACTCACCATGACACAGCTAGTGGGTACACTCACCATGACGCAACCAGCGGGCACACTTACCATGACAAAACAACCAGCGGGAACACTCACCATGAGAAAACAACCAGCAGGCACACTCACCATGACACAGCTAGTGGGCACACTCACCATGACACAGCTAGTGGGCACACTCACCATGAGAAAACAACCAGCAGGCACACTGACCATGACACAACCAGCGGGCACACTCACCATGAGAAAACAACCGGCGGACACACTCACCATGAGAAAACAACCAGCAGGCACACTCACCATGACACAGATAGTGGGCACACTCACCATGACACAGCCAGTGGGTACACTCACCATGACGCAACCAGCGGGCACACTTACCATGACAAAACAACCAGCGGGAACACTCACCATGAGAAAACAACCAGCAGGCACACTCACCATGACACAGCTAGTGGGCACACTCACCAGGACGCAACCAGCGGGCACACTCACCATGAGAAAACAACCAGCGGAAACACTCACCATGGGAAAACAACCAGCAGGCACACTCACCATGACACAGATAGTGGGCACACTCACCATGACGCAACCAGCGGGCACACTCACCATGAGAAAACAAGCGGGCACACTCACCATGAGAAAACAACAAGTGGGCACACTCACCATGACACAGCTAGTGGGCACACTCACCATGACGCAACCAGCGGGCACACTCACCATGAGAAAACAACTAGCGGGAACACTCACCATGAGAAAACAACCAGCAGGCACACTCACCATGACACAGCCAGTGGGTACACTCACCATGACACAGCTAGTGGGCACACTCACCATGAGAAAACAACCAGTGGGCACACTCACCAGGACACAGCTAGTGGGCACACTCACCATGACGCAACGAGAGGAAACACTCACCATGAGAAAACAACCAGCGGGCACACTCACCATGAGAAAACAACCAGAGGGCACACTCACCATGAGAAAACAACCAGCGGGAACACTCACCATTACAAAACAACCAGCGGGAACACTCACCATGACACAGCCAGTGGGTACACTCACCATGACGCAACCAGCGGGCACACTCACCATGAGAAAACAACTAGCGGGAACACTCACCATGAGAAAACAACCAGCAGGCACACTCACCATGACACAGCCAGTGGGTACACTCACCATGACACAGCTAGTGGGCACACTCACCATGAGAAAACAACCAGCAGGCACACTGACCATGACGCAACCAGCAGGCACACTCACCATGAGAAAACAACAAGCGGGCACACTCACCATGAGAAAACAAACAGCAGGAACACTCACCATGAGAAAACAACCAGTAGGCAAACTCACCATGAGAAAACAACCAGCGGGCACACTCACCATGAGAAAACAACCAGCGGGAACACTCACCATGAGAAAACAACCAGCAGGCACACTCACAATGACACAACTAGGGGCCCCCCCCACCACGACCCAACCAGCGGGCACACTCACCATGAGAAAACAACTAGCGGGCACACTCACCATGACACAGCTAGTGGGTACACTCACCATGACGCAACCAGCGGGCACACTTACCATGACAAAACAACCAGCGGGAACACTCACCATGAGAAAACAACCAGCAGGCACACTCACCATGACACAGCTAGTGGGCACACTCACCATGACACAGCTAGTGGGCACACTCACCATGAGAAAACAACCAGCAGGCACACTGACCATGACGCAACCAGCGGGCACACTCACCATGAGAAAACAACCAGCGGACACACTCACCATGAGAAAACAACCAGCAGGCACACTCACCATGACACAGATAGTGGGCACACTCACCATGACACAGCCAGTGGGTACACTCACCATGACGCAACCAGCGGGCACACTTACCATGACAAAACAACCAGCGGGAACACTCACCATGAGAAAACAACCAGCAGGCACACTCACCATGACACAGCTAGTGGGCACACTCACCAGGACGCAACCAGCGGGCACACTCACCATGAGAAAACAACCAGCGGAAACACTCACCATGGGAAAACAACCAGCAGGCACACTCACCATGACACAGATAGTGGGCACACTCACCATGACGCAACCAGCGGGCACACTCACCATGAGAAAACAAGCGGGCACACTCACCATGAGAAAACAACAAGTGGGCACACTCACCATGACACAGCTAGTGGGCACACTCACCATGACGCAACCAGCGGGCACACTCACCATGAGAAAACAACTAGCGGGAACACTCACCATGAGAAAACAACCAGCAGGCACACTCACCATGACACAGCCAGTGGGTACACTCACCATGACACAGCTAGTGGGCACACTCACCATGAGAAAACAACCAGTGGGCACACTCACCATGACACAGCTAGTGGGCACACTCACCATGACGCAACGAGAGGAAACACTCACCATGAGAAAACAACCAGCGGGCACACTCACCATGAGAAAACAACCAGCGGGCACACTCACCATGAGAAAACAACCAGCGGGAACACTCACCATTACAAAACAACCAGCGGGAACACTCACCATGACACAGCCAGTGGGTACACTCACCATGACGCAACCAGCGGGCACACTCACCATGAGAAAACAACTAGCGGGAACACTCACCATGAGAAAACAACCAGCAGGCACACTCACCATGACACAGCCAGTGGGTACAGTCACCATGACACAGCTAGTGGGCACACTCACCATGAGAAAACAACCAGTGGGCACACTCACCATGACACAGCTAGTGGGCACACTCACCATGACGCAACGAGAGGAAACACTCACCATGAGAAAACAACCAGCGGGCACACTCACCATGAGAAAACAACCAGCGGGCACACTCACCATGAGAAAACAACCAGCGGGAACACTCACCATTACAAAATAATCAGCGGGAACACTCACCATGACACAGCCAGTGGGTACACTCACCATGACGCAACCAGCAGGCACACTCACCATGAGAAAACAACTAGTGGGCACACTCACCATGACACAGCCAGTGGGTACACTCACCATGACGCAACCAGCGGGCACACTCACCATGAGAAAACAACTAGCGGGAACACTCACCATGAGAAAACAACCAGCAGGCACACTCACCATGACACAGCTAGTGGGCACACTCACCATGAGAAAACAACCAGCGGGAACACTCATCATGAGAAAATAACCAGCGGGCACACTCACCATGACACAGCTAGTGGGCACACTCACCATGAGAAAACAACCAGCAGGCACACTCACCATGAGAAAACAACCAGCGGGCACACTCACCATGAGAAAACAACCAGCGGGAACACTCACCATGAGAAAACAACCAACAGGCACACTCACCATGACACAGCTAGTGGGCACACTCACCATGACACAGCTAGTGGGCACACTCACCATGAGAAAACAACCAGCAGGCACACTGACCATGAGAAAACAACAAACGGGCACACTCACCATGAGAAAACAACCAGCAGGCACACTCACCATGAGACAGCTAGTGGGCACACTCACCATGACGCAACCAGCGGGCACACTCACCATGAGAAAACAACTAGTGGGCACACTCACCATGACACGGCCAGTGGGTACACTCACCATGACGCAACCAGCGGGCACACTTACCATGAGAAAACAACCAGCAGGCACACTCACCATGACACAGCTAGTGGGCACACTCACCATGAGAAAACAACCAGCAGGCACACTCACCATGACGCAACCAGCAGGCACACTCACCATGAGAAAACAACAAGCGGGCACACTCACCATGAGAAAACAAACAGCAGGAACACTCACCATGAGAAAACAACCAGTAGGCAAACTCACTATGAGAAAACAACCAGCGGGCACACTCACCATGAGAAAACAACCAGCGGGAACACTCACCATGAGAAAACAACCAGCAGGCACACTCACCATGACACAGCTAGTGGGCACACTCACCATGACAAAACAACTAGCGGGCACACTCACCATGACACAGCTAGTGGGTACACTCACCATGATGCAACCAGCGGGCACACTTACCATGACAAAACAACCAGCGGGAACACTCACCATGAGAAAACAACCAGCAGGCACACTCACCATGACACAGCTAGTGGGCACACTCACCATGACACAGCTAGTGGGCACACTCACCATGAGAAAACAACCAGCAGGCACACTGACCATGACACAACCAGCGGGCACACTCACCATGAGAAAACAACCAGCGGACACACTCACCATGAGAAAACAACCAGCAGGCACACTCACCATGACACAGATAGTGGGCACACTCACCATGACACAGCCAGTGGGTACACTCACCATGACGCAACCAGCGGGCACACTTACCATGACAAAACAACCAGCGGGAACACTCACCATGAGAAAACAACCAGCAGGCACACTCACCATGACACAGCTAGTGGGCACACTCACCCAGGACGCAACCAGCGGGCACACTCACCATGAGAAAACAACCAGCGGGCCCCTGGGCCGCGGCAGGGCACTCACCATGACACAGCTAGTGGGCACACTCACCATGACGCACACCAGCGGGCACACTCACCATGAGAAAACAAGCGGGCACACTCACCATGAGAAAACAACAAGTGGGCACACTCACCATGACACAGCTAGTGGGCACACTCACCATGACGCAACCAGCGGGCACACTCACCATGAGAAAACAACTAGCGGGAACACTCACCATGAGAAAACAACCAGCAGGCACACTCACCATGACACAGCCAGTGGGTACACTCACCATGACACAGCTAGTGGGCACACTCACCATGAGAAAACAACCAGCAGGCACACTGACCATGACGCAAACAGCAGGCACACTCACCATGAGAAAACAACAAGCGGGCACACTCACCATGACAAAACAAACAGCAGGAACACTCACCATGAGAAAACAACCAGTAGGCAAACTCACCATGAGAAAACAACCAGCGGGCACACTCACCATGAGAAAACAACCAGCGGGAACACTCACCATGAGAAAACAACCAGCAGGCACACTCACCATGACACAGCTAGTGGGCACACTCACCATGACGCAACCAGCGGGCACACTCACCATGAGAAAACAACTAGCGGGCACACTCACCATGACACAGCTAGTGGGCACACTCACCATGACGCAACCAGCGGGCACACTCACCATGAGAAAACAACTAGCGGGAACACTCACCATGAGAAAACAACCAGCAGGCACACTCACCATGACACAGCCAGTGGGTACACTCACCATGACAAAACAACCAGCGGTAACACTCATCATGAGAAAATAACCAGCGGGCACACTCACCATGACACAGCTAGTGGGCACACTCACCATGAGAAAACAACCAGCAGGCACACTCACCATGAGAAAACAACCAGCGGGCACACTCACCATGAGAAAACAACCAGCGGGAACACTCACGAGAAAACAACCAGCAGGCACACTCACCATGACACAGCTAGTGGGCACACTCACCATGACACAGCTAGTGGGCACACTCACCATGAGAAAACAACCAGCAGGCACACTGACCATGAGAAAACAACCAGCGGGCACACTCACCATGAGAAAACAACAAGCGGGCACACTCACCATGAGAAAACAACCAGCAGGCACATTCACCATGAGACAGCTAGTGGGCACACTCACCATGACGCAACCAGCGGGCACACTCACCATGAGAAAACAACTAGTGGGCACACTCACCATGACACGGCCAGTGGGTACACTCACCATGACGCAACCAGCGGGCACACTTACCATGAGAAAACAACCAGCAGGCACACTCACCATGACACAGTTAGTGGGCACACTCACCATGAGAAAACAACCAGCAGGCACACTGACCATGACGCAACCAGCAGGCACACTCACCATGAGAAAACAACAAGCGGGCACACTCACCATGAGAAAACAAACAGCGGGAACACTCACCATGAGAAAACAACTAGCGGGCACACTCACCATGACACAACCAGTGGGTACACTCACCATGACAAAACAACCAGCGGGAACACTCACCATGACACAGCCAGTGGGCACACTCACCATGACAAAACAACCAGCGGGAACACACACCGTGAGAAAACAACCAGCGGGCACACTCACCATGACACAGCTAGTGGGCACACTCACCATGACTAAACAACCAGTGGGCACTCTCACCATGAGAAAACAACCAGCGGGCACACTCACCATGACACAGCTAGTGGGCACACTCACCATGACTAAACAACCAGTGGGCACACTTACCATGAGAAAACAACCAGCAGGCACACTCACCATGAGAAAACAACCAGCAGGCACACTCACCATGAGAAAACAACCAGCGGGAACACTCACCATGAGAAAACAACTAGCGGGCACACTCACCATGACACAACCAGTGGGTACACTCACCATGACAAAACAACCAGCGGGAACACTCACCATGACACAGCCAGTGGGCACACTCACCATGACAAAACAACCAGCGGGAACACTCACCATGACACAGCCAGTGGGCACACTTACCATGACAAAACAACCAGCGGGAACACTCACCATGAGAAAACAACCAGCGGGCACACTCACCATGACACAGCTAGTGGGCACACTCACCATGACGCAACCAGCAGGCACACTCACCATGAGAAAACAACCAGCAGGAACACTCACCATGAGAAAACAACCAGTAGGCACACTCACCATGACACAGCCAGCAGGCACACTCACCATGAGAAAACAACTAGTGGGCACACTCACCATGACACAGCCAGTGGGTACACTCACCATGATGCAACCAGCGGGCACACTTACCATGACAAAACAACCAGCGGGAACACTCACCATGAGAAAACAACCAGCAGGCACACTGACCATGACGCAACCAGCGGGCACACTCACCATGAGAAAACAACCAGCGGACACACTCACCATGAGAAAACAACCAGCAGGCACACTCACCATGACACAGATAGTGGGCACACTCACCATGACGCAACCAGCGGGCACACTCACCATGAGAAAACAACAAGCGGGCACACTCACCATGAGAAAACAACAAGTGGGCACACTCACCATGACACAGCTAGTGGGCACACTCACCATGACGCAACCAGCGGGCACACTCACCATGAGAAAACAACTAGCGGGAACACTCACCATGAGAAAACAACCAGCAGGCACACTCACCATGACACAGCCAGTGGGTACACTCACCATGACAAAACAACCAGCGGGAACACTCATCATGAGAAAATAACCAGCGGGCACACTCACCATGACACAGCTAGTGGGCACACTCACCATGAGAAAACAACCAGCAGGCACACTCACCATGAGAAAACAACCAGCGGGCACACTCACCATGAGAAAACAACCAGCGGGAACACTCACCATGAGAAAACAACCAGCAGGCACACTCACAATGACACAGCTAGTGGGCACACTCACCATGACGCAACCAGCGGGCACACTCACCATGAGAAAACAACTAGCGGGCACACTCACCATGACACAGCTAGTGGGTACACTCACCATGACGCAACCAGCGGGCACACTTACCATGACAAAACAACCAGCGGGAACACTCACCATGAGAAAACAACCAGCAGGCACACTCACCATGACACAGCTAGTGGGCACACTCACCATGACACAGCTAGTGGGCACACTCACCATGAGAAAACAACCAGCAGGCACACTAACCATGACGCAACCAGCGGGCACACTCACCATGAGAAAACAACCAGCGGACACACTCACCATGAGAAAACAACCAGCAGGCACACTCACCATGACACAGATAGTGGGCACACTCACCATGACACAGCCAGTGAGTACACTCACCATGACGCAACCAGCGGGCACACTTACCATGACAAAACAACCAGCGGGAACACTCACCATGAGAAAACAACCAGCAGGCACACTCACCATGACACAGCTAGTGGGCACACTCACCAGGACGCAACCAGCGGGCACACTCACCATGAGAAAACAACCAGCGGAAACACTCACCATGGGAAAACAACCAGCAGGCACACTCACCATGACACAGATAGTGGGCACACTCACCATGACGCAACCAGCGGGCACACTCACCATGAGAAAACAAGCGGGCACACTCACCATGAGAAAACAACAAGTGGGCACACTCACCATGACACAGCTAGTGGGCACACTCACCATGACGCAACCAGCGGGCACACTCACCATGAGAAAACAACTAGCGGGAACACTCACCATGAGAAAACAACCAGCAGGCACACTCACCATGACACAGCCAGTGGGTACACTCACCATGACACAGCTAGTGGGCACACTCACCATGAGAAAACAACCAGTGGGCACACTCACCATGACACAGCTAGTGGGCACACTCACCATGACGCAACGAGAGGAAACACTCACCATGAGAAAACAACCAGCGGGCACACTCACCATGAGAAAACAACCAGCGGGCACACTCACCATGAGAAAACAACCAGCGGGAACACTCACCATTACAAAACAACCAGCGGGAACACTCACCATGACACAGCCAGTGGGTACACTCACCATGACGCAACCAGCGGGCACACTCACCATGAGAAAACAACTAGCGGGAACACTCACCATGAGAAAACAACCAGCAGGCACACTCACCATGACACAGCCAGTGGGTACAGTCACCATGACACAGCTAGTGGGCACACTCACCATGAGAAAACAACCAGTGGGCACACTCACCATGACACAGCTAGTGGGCACACTCACCATGACGCAACGAGAGGAAACACTCACCATGAGAAAACAACCAGCGGGCACACTCACCATGAGAAAACAACCAGCGGGCACACTCACCATGAGAAAACAACCAGCGGGAACACTCACCATTACAAAACAATCAGCGGGAACACTCACCATGACACAGCCAGTGGGTACACTCACCATGACGCAACCAGCAGGCACACTCACCATGAGAAAACAACTAGTGGGCACACTCACCATGACACAGCCAGTGGGTACACTCACCATGACGCAACCAGCGGGCACACTCACCATGAGAAAACAACTAGCGGGAACACTCACCATGAGAAAACAACCAGCAGGCACACTCACCATGACACAGCCAGTGGGTACACTCACCATGACAAAACAACCAGCGGGAACACTCATCATGAGAAAATAACCAGCGGGCACACTCACCATGACACAGCTAGTGGGCACACTCACCATGAGAAAACAACCAGCAGGCACACTCACCATGAGAAAACAACCAGCAGGCACACTCACCATGAGAAAACAACCAGCGGGAACACTCACCATGAGAAAACAACCAACAGGCACACTCACCATGACACAGCTAGTGGGCACACTCACCATGACACAGCTAGTGGGCACACTCACCATGAGAAAACAACCAGCAGGCACACTGACCATGAGAAAACAACAAACGGGCACACTCACCATGAGAAAACAACCAGCAGGCACACTCACCATGAGACAGCTAGTGGGCACACTCACCATGACGCAACCAGCGGGCACACTCACCATGAGAAAACAACTAGTGGGCACACTCACCATGACACGGCCAGTGGGTACACTCACCATGACGCAACCAGCGGGCACACTTACCATGAGAAAACAACCAGCAGGCACACTCACCATGACACAGCTAGTGGGCACACTCACCATGAGAAAACAACCAGCAGGCACACTCACCATGACGCAACCAGCAGGCACACTCACCATGAGAAAACAACAAGCGGGCACACTCACCATGAGAAAACAAACAGCAGGAACACTCACCATGAGAAAACAACCAGTAGGCAAACTCACTATGAGAAAACAACCAGCGGGCACACTCACCATGAGAAAACAACCAGCGGGAACACTCACCATGAGAAAACAACCAGCAGGCACACTCACCATGACACAGCTAGTGGGCACACTCACCATGACGCAACCAGCGGGCACACTCACCATGAGAAAACAACTAGCGGGCACACTCACCATGACACAGCTAGTGGGTACACTCACCATGACGCAACCAGCGGGCACACTTACCATGACAAAACAACCAGCGGGAACACTCACCATGAGAAAACAACCAGCAGGCACACTCACCATGACACAGCTAGTGGGCACACTCACCATGACACAGCTAGTGGGCACACTCACCATGAGAAAACAACCAGCAGGCACACTGACCATGACACAACCAGCGGGCACACTCACCATGAGAAAACAACCGGCGGACACACTCACCATGAGAAAACAACCAGCAGGCACACTCACCATGACACAGATAGTGGGCACACTCACCATGACACAGCCAGTGGGTACACTCACCATGACGCAACCAGCGGGCACACTTACCATGACAAAACAACCAGCGGGAACACTCACCATGAGAAAACAACCAGCAGGCACACTCACCATGACACAGCTAGTGGGCACACTCACCAGGACGCAACCAGCGGGCACACTCACCATGAGAAAACAACCAGCGGAAACACTCACCATGGGAAAACAACCAGCAGGCACACTCACCATGACACAGATAGTGGGCACACTCACCATGACACAGCTAGTGGGCACACTCACCATGAGAAAACAACCAGTGGGCACACTCACCATGACACAGCTAGTGGGCACACTCACCATGACGCAACCAGCGGGCACACTCACCATGAGAAAACAACTAGCGGGAACACTCACCATGAGAAAACAACCAGCAGGCACACTCACCATGACACAGCCAGTGGGTACACTCACCATGACACAGCTAGTGGGCACACTCACCATGAGAAAACAACCAGTGGGCACACTCACCATGACACAGCTAGTGGGCACACTCACCATGACGCAACGAGAGGAAACACTCACCATGAGAAAACAACCAGCGGGCACACTCACCATGAGAAAACAACCAGAGGGCACACTCACCATGAGAAAACAACCAGCGGGAACACTCACCATTACAAAACAACCAGCGGGAACACTCACCATGACACAGCCAGTGGGTACACTCACCATGACGCAACCAGCGGGCACACTCACCATGAGAAAACAACTAGCGGCAACACTCACCATGAGAAAACAACCAGCAGGCACACTCACCATGACACAGCCAGTGGGTACACTCACCAGGACGCAACCAGCGGGCACACTCACCATGAGAAAACAACCAGCGGAAACACTCACCATGGGGAAAACAACCAGCAGGCACACTCACCATGACACAGATAGTGGGCACACTCACCATGACACAGCTAGTGGGCACACTCACCATGAGAAAACAACCAGTGGGCACACTCACCATGACACAGCTAGTGGGCACACTCACCATGACGCAACCAGCGGGCACACTCACCATGAGAAAACAACTAGCGGGAACACTCACCATGAGAAAACAACCAGCAGGCACACTCACCATGACACAGCCAGTGGGTACACTCACCATGACACAGCTAGTGGGCACACTCACCATGAGAAAACAACCAGTGGGCACACTCACCATGACACAGCTAGTGGGCACACTCACCATGACGCAACGAGAGGAAACACTCACCATGAGAAAACAACCAGCGGGCACACTCACCATGAGAAAACAACCAGAGGGCACACTCACCATGAGAAAACAACCAGCGGGAACACTCACCATTACAAAACAACCAGCGGGAACACTCACCATGACACAGCCAGTGGGTACACTCACCATGACGCAACCAGCGGGCACACTCACCATGAGAAAACAACTAGCGGCAACACTCACCATGAGAAAACAACCAGCAGGCACACTCACCATGACACAGCCAGTGGGTACACTCACCATGACACAGCTAGTGGGCACACTCACCATGAGAAAACAACCAGCAGGCACACTGACCATGACGCAACCAGCAGGCACACTCACCATGAGAAAACAACAAGCGGGCACACTCACCATGAGAAAACAAACAGCAGGAACACTCACCATGAGAAAACAACCAGTAGGCAAACTCACCATGAGAAAACAACCAGCGGGCACACTGACCATGAGAAAACAACCAGCGGGAACACTCACCATGAGAAAACAACCAGCAGGCACACTCACCATGACACAGCTAGTGGGCACACTCACCATGACGCAACCAGCGGGCACACTCACCATGAGAAAACAACTAGCGGGCACACTCACCATGACACAGCTAGTGGGCACACTCACCATGACGCAACCAGCGGGCACACTCACCATGAGAAAACAACTAGCGGGCACACTCACCATGACACAGCTAGTGGGTACACTCACCATGACGCAACCAGCGGGCACACTTACCATGACAAAACAACCAGCGGGAACACTCACCATGAGAAAACAACCAGCAGGCACACTCACCATGACACAGCTAGTGGGCACACTCACCATGACACAGCTAGTGGGCACACTCACCATGAGAAAACAACCAGCAGGCACACTGACCATGACACAACCAGCGGGCACACTCACCATGAGAAAACAACCGGCGGACACACTCACCATGAGAAAACAACCAGCAGGCACACTCACCATGACACAGATAGTGGGCACACTCACCATGACACAGCCAGTGGGTACACTCACCATGACGCAACCAGCGGGCACACTTACCATGACAAAACAACCAGCGGGAACACTCACCATGGGAAAACAACCAGCGGAAACACTCACCATGGGAAAACAACCAGCGGAAACACTCACCATGGGAAAACAACCAGCAGGCACACTCACCATGACACAGATAGTGGGCACACTCACCATGACGCAACCAGCGGGCACACTCACCATGAGAAAACAAGCGGGCACACTCACCATGAGAAAACAACAAGTGGGCACACTCACCATGACACAGCTAGTGGGCACACTCACCATGACGCAACCAGCGGGCACACTCACCATGAGAAAACAACTAGCGGGAACACTCACCATGAGAAAACAACCAGCAGGCACACTCACCATGACACAGCCAGTGGGTACACTCACCATGACACAGCTAGTGGGCACACTCACCATGAGAAAACAACCAGTGGGCACACTCACCAGGACACAGCTAGTGGGCACACTCACCATGACGCAACGAGAGGAAACACTCACCATGAGAAAACAACCAGCGGGCACACTCACCATGAGAAAACAACCAGAGGGCACACTCACCATGAGAAAACAACCAGCGGGAACACTCACCATTACAAAACAACCAGCGGGAACACTCACCATGACACAGCCAGTGGGTACACTCACCATGACGCAACCAGCGGGCACACTCACCATGAGAAAACAACTAGCGGGAACACTCACCATGAGAAAACAACCAGCAGGCACACTCACCATGACACAGCCAGTGGGTACACTCACCATGACACAGCTAGTGGGCACACTCACCATGAGAAAACAACCAGCAGGCACACTGACCATGACGCAACCAGCAGGCACACTCACCATGAGAAAACAACAAGCGGGCACACTCACCATGAGAAAACAAACAGCAGGAACACTCACCATGAGAAAACAACCAGTAGGCAAACTCACCATGAGAAAACAACCAGCGGGCACACTCACCATGAGAAAACAACCAGCGGGAACACTCACCATGAGAAAACAACCAGCAGGCACACTCACCATGACACAGCTAGTGGGCACACTCACCATGACGCAACCAGCGGGCACACTCACCATGAGAAAACAACTAGCGGGCACACTCACCATGACACAGCTAGTGGGCACACTCACCATGACGCAACCAGCGGGCACACTCACCATGAGAAAACAACTAGCGGGAACACTCACCATGAGAAAACAACCAGCAGGCACACTCACCATGACACAGCCAGTGGGTACACTCACCATGACAAAACAACCAGCGGTAACACTCATCATGAGAAAATAACCAGCGGGCACACTCACCATGACACAGCTAGTGGGCACACTCACCATGAGAAAACAACCAGCAGGCACACTCACCATGAGAAAACAACCAGCGGGCACACTCACCATGAGAAAACAACCAGCGGGAACACTCACGAGAAAACAACCAGCAGGCACACTCACCATGACACAGCTAGTGGGCACACTCACCATGACACAGCTAGTGGGCACACTCACCATGAGAAAACAACCAGCAGGCACACTGACCATGAGAAAACAACCAGCGGGCACACTCACCATGAGAAAACAACAAGCGGGCACACTCACCATGAGAAAACAACCAGCAGGCACATTCACCATGAGACAGCTAGTGGGCACACTCACCATGATGCAACCAGCGGGCACACTCACCATGAGAAAACAACTAGTGGGCACACTCACCATGACACGGCCAGTGGGTACACTCACCATGACGCAACCAGCGGGCACACTTACCATGAGAAAACAACCAGCAGGCACACTCACCATGACACAGTTAGTGGGCACACTCACCATGAGAAAACAACCAGCAGGCACACTGACCATGACGCAACCAGCAGGCACACTCACCATGAGAAAACAACAAGCGGGCACACTCACCATGAGAAAACAAACAGCGGGAACACTCACCATGAGAAAACAACTAGCGGGCACACTCACCATGACACAACCAGTGGGTACACTCACCATGACAAAACAACCAGCGGGAACACTCACCATGACACAGCCAGTGGGCACACTCACCATGACAAAACAACCAGCGGGAACACACACCGTGAGAAAACAACCAGCGGGCACACTCACCATGACACAGCTAGTGGGCACACTCACCATGACTAAACAACCAGTGGGCACTCTCACCATGAGAAAACAACCAGCGGGCACACTCACCATGACACAGCTAGTGGGCACACTCACCATGACTAAACAACCAGTGGGCACACTTACCATGAGAAAACAACCAGCAGGCACACTCACCATGAGAAAACAACCAGCAGGCACACTCACCATGAGAAAACAACCAGCGGGAACACTCACCATGAGAAAACAACTAGCGGGCACACTCACCATGACACAACCAGTGGGTACACTCACCATGACAAAACAACCAGCGGGAACACTCACCATGACACAGCCAGTGGGCACACTCACCATGACAAAACAACCAGCGGGAACACTCACCATGACACAGCCAGTGGGCACACTTACCATGACAAAACAACCAGCGGGAACACTCACCATGAGAAAACAACCAGCGGGCACACTCACCATGACACAGCTAGTGGGCACACTCACCATGACGCAACCAGCAGGCACACTCACCATGAGAAAACAACCAGCAGGAACACTCACCATGAGAAAACAACCAGTAGGCACACTCACCATGACACAGCCAGCAGGCACACTCACCATGAGAAAACAACTAGTGGGCACACTCACCATGACACAGCCAGTGGGTACACTCACCATGATGCAACCAGCGGGCACACTTACCATGACAAAACAACCAGCGGGAACACTCACCATGAGAAAACAACCAGCAGGCACACTGACCATGACGCAACCAGCGGGCACACTCACCATGAGAAAACAACCAGCGGACACACTCACCATGAGAAAACAACCAGCAGGCACACTCACCATGACACAGATAGTGGGCACACTCACCATGACGCAACCAGCGGGCACACTCACCATGAGAAAACAACAAGCGGGCACACTCACCATGAGAAAACAACAAGTGGGCACACTCACCATGACACAGCTAGTGGGCACACTCACCATGACGCAACCAGCGGGCACACTCACCATGAGAAAACAACTAGCGGGAACACTCACCATGAGAAAACAACCAGCAGGCACACTCACCATGACACAGCCAGTGGGTACACTCACCATGACAAAACAACCAGCGGGAACACTCATCATGAGAAAATAACCAGCGGGCACACTCACCATGACACAGCTAGTGGGCACACTCACCATGAGAAAACAACCAGCAGGCACACTCACCATGAGAAAACAACCAGCGGGCACACTCACCATGAGAAAACAACCAGCGGGAACACTCACCATGAGAAAACAACCAGCAGGCACACTCACCATGACACAGCTAGTGGGCACACTCACCATGACACAGCTAGTGGGCACACTCACCATGAGAAAACAACCAGCAGGCACACTGACCATGAGAAAACAACCAGCGGGCACACTCACCATGAGAAAACAACAAGTGGGCACACTCACCATGAGAAAACAACCAGCAGGCACACTCACCATGAGACAGCTAGTGGGCACACTCACCATGACGCAACCAGCGGGCACACTCACCATGAGAAAACAACTAGTGGGCACACTCACCATGACACAACCAGCGGGCACACTTACCATGAGAAAACAACCAGCAGGCACACTCACCATGACACAGTTAGTGGGCACACTCACCATGAGAAAACAACCAGCAGGCACACTGACCATGACGCAACCAGCAGGCACACTCACCATGAGAAAACAACAAGCGGGCACACTCGCCATGAGAAAACAAACAGCAGGAACACTCACCATGAGAAAACAACCAGTAGGCACACTCACCATGAGAAAACAACCAGCGGGCACACTCACCATGAGAAAACAACCAGCGGGAACACTCACCATGAGAAAACAACCAGCAGGCACACTCACCATGACACAGCCAGTGGGTACACTCACCATGACGCAACCAGCGGGCACACTCACCATGAGAAAACAACTAGCGGGCACACTCACCATGACACAGCCAGTGGGTACACTCACCATGACGCAACCAGCAGGCACACTCACCATGAGAAAACAACTAGTGGGCACACTCACCATGACACAGCCAGTGGGTACACTCACCATGACGCAACCAGCGGGCACACTCACCATGAGAAAACAACTAGCGGGAACACTCACCATGAGAAAACAACCAGCAGGCACACTCACCATGACACAGCCAGTGGGTACACTCACCATGACAAAACAACCAGCGGGAACACTCATCATGAGAAAATAACCAGCGGGCACACTCACCATGACACAGCTAGTGGGTACACTCACCATGACGCAACCAGCGGGCACACTTACCATGACAAAACAACCAGCGGGAACACTCACCATGAGAAAACAACCAGCAGGCACACTCACCATGACACAGCTAGTGGGCACACTCACCATGACGCAACCAGCGGGCACACTCACCATGAGAAAACAACTAGCGGGCACACTCACCATGACACAGCTAGTGGGTACACTCACCATGACGCAACCAGCGGGCACACTTACCATGACAAAACAACCAGCGGGCACACTCACCATGAGAAAACAACCAGCGGGAACACTCACCATGACACAGCTAGTGGGCACACTCACCATGACACAGCTAGTGGGCACACTCACCATGAGAAAACAACCAGCAGGCACACTGACCATGAGAAAACAACAAACGGGCACACTCACCATGAGAAAACAACCAGCAGGCACACTCACCATGAGACAGCTAGTGGGCACACTCACCAAGAAGCAACCAGCGGGCACACTCACCATGAGAAAACAACTAGTGGGCACACTCACCATGACACGGCCAGTGGGTACACTCACCATGACGCAACCAGCGGGCACACTTACCATGAGAAAACAACCAGCAGGCACACTCACCATGACACAGCTAGTGGGCACACTCACCATGAGAAAACAACCAGCAGGCACACTCACCATGACGCAACCAGCAGGCACACTCACCATGAGAAAACAACAAGCGGGCACACTCACCATGAGAAAACAAACAGCAGGAACACTCACCATGAGAAAACAACCAGTAGGCAAACTCACCATGAGAAAACAACCAGCGGGCACACTCACCATGAGAAAACAACCAGCGGGAACACTCACCATGAGAAAACAACCAGCAGGCACACTCACAATGACACAGCTAGTGGGCACACTCACCATGACGCAACCAGCGGGCACACTCACCATGAGAAAACAACTAGCGGGCACACTCACCATGACACAGCTAGTGGGTACACTCACCATGACGCAACCAGCGGGCACACTTACCATGACAAAACAACCAGCGGGAACACTCACCATGAGAAAACAACCAGCAGGCACACTCACCATGACACAGCTAGTGGGCACACTCACCATGACACAGCTAGTGGGCACACTCACCATGAGAAAACAACCAGCAGGCACACTGACCATGACGCAACCAGCGGGCACACTCACCATGAGAAAACAACCAGCGGACACACTCACCATGAGAAAACAACCAGCAGGCACACTCACCATGACACAGATAGTGGGCACACTCACCATGACACAGCCAGTGGGTACACTCACCATGACGCAACCAGCGGGCACACTTACCATGACAAAACAACCAGCGGGAACACTCACCATGAGAAAACAACCAGCAGGCACACTCACCATGACAAAGCTAGTGGGCACACTCACCAGGACGCAACCAGCGGGCACACTCACCATGAGAAAACAACCAGCGGAAACACTCACCATGGGAAAACAACCAGCAGGCACACTCACCATGACACAGATAGTGGGCACACTCACCATGACGCAACCAGCGGGCACACTCACCATGAGAAAACAGGAGCGGGCACACTCACCATGAGAAAACAACAAGTGGGCACACTCACCATGACACACCCAGTGGGTACACTCACCATGACGCAACCAGCAGGCACACTCACCATGAGAAAACAACTAGTGGGCACACTCACCATGACACAGCCAGTGGGTACACTCACCATGACGCAACCAGCGGGCACACTCACCATGAGAAAACAACTAGCGGGAACACTCACCATGAGAAAACAACCAGCAGGCACACTCACCATGACACAGCCAGTGGGTACACTCACCATGACAAAACAACCAGCGGGAACACTCATCATGAGAAAATAACCAGCGGGCACACTCACCATGACACAGCTAGTGGGCACACTCACCATGAGAAAACAACCAGCAGGCACACTCACCATGAGAAAACAACCAGCGGGCACACTCACCATGAGAAAACAACCAGCGGGAACACTCACCATGAGAAAACAACCAACAGGCACACTCACCATGACACAGCTAGTGGGCACACTCACCATGACACAGCTAGTGGGCACACTCACCATGAGAAAACAACCAGCAGGCACACTGACCATGAGAAAACAACAAACGGGCACACTCACCATGAGAAAACAACCAGCAGGCACACTCACCATGAGACAGCTAGTGGGCACACTCACCAAGAAGCAACCAGCGGGCACACTCACCATGAGAAAACAACTAGTGGGCACACTCACCATGACACGGCCAGTGGGTACACTCACCATGACGCAACCAGCGGGCACACTTACCATGAGAAAACAACCAGCAGGCACACTCACCATGACACAGCTAGTGGGCACACTCACCATGAGAAAACAACCAGCAGGCACACTCACCATGACGCAACCAGCAGGCACACTCACCATGAGAAAACAACAAGCGGGCACACTCACCATGAGAAAACAAACAGCAGGAACACTCACCATGAGAAAACAACCAGTAGGCAAACTCACCATGAGAAAACAACCAGTAGGCACACTCACCATGAGAAAACAACCAGCGGGCACACTCACCATGAGAAAACAACCAGCGGGAACACTCACCATGAGAAAACAACCAGCAGGCACACTCACAATGACACAGCTAGTGGGCACACTCACCATGACGCAACCAGCGGGCACACTCACCATGAGAAAACAACTAGCGGGCACACTCACCATGACACAGCTAGTGGGTACACTCACCATGACGCAACCAGCGGGCACACTTACCATGACAAAACAACCAGCGGGAACACTCACCATGAGAAAACCACCAGCAGGCACACTCACCATGACACAGCTAGTGGGCACACTCACCATGACACAGCTAGTGGGCACACTCACCATGAGAAAACAACCAGCAGGCACACTGACCATGACGCAACCAGCGGGCACACTCACCATGAGAAAACAACCAGCGGACACACTCACCATGAGAAAACAACCAGCAGGCACACTCACCATGACACAGATAGTGGGCACACTCACCATGACACAGCCAGTGGGTACACTCACCATGACACAGCTAGTGGGCACACTCACCATGAGAAAACAACCAGTGGGCACACTCACCATGACACAGCTAGTGGGCACACTCACCATGAGGCAACGAGAGGAAACACTCACCATGAGAAAACAACCAGCGGGCACACTCACCATGAGAAAACAACCAGCGGGCACACTCACCATGAGAAAACAACCAGCGGGAACACTCACCATTACAAAACAACCAGCGGGAACACTCACCATGACACAGCCAGTGGGTACACTCACCATGACGCAACCAGCGGGCACACTCACCATGAGAAAACAACTAGCGGGAACACTCACCATGAGAAAACAACCAGCAGGCACACTCACCATGACACAGCCAGTGGGTACACTCACCATGACACAGCTAGTGGGCACACTCACCATGAGAAAACAACCAGTGGGCACACTCACCATGACACAGCTAGTGGGCACACTCACCATGACGCAACGAGAGGAAACACTCACCATGAGAAAACAACCAGCGGGCACACTCACCATGAGAAAACAACCAGCGGGCACACTCACCATGAGAAAACAACCAGCGGGAACACTCACCATTACAAAACAATCAGCGGGAACACTCACCATGACACAGCCAGTGGGTACACTCACCATGACGCAACCAGCAGGCACACTCACCATGAGAAAACAACTAGTGGGCACACTCACCATGACACAGCCAGTGGGTACACTCACCATGACGCAACCAGCGGGCACACTCACCATGAGAAAACAAGCGGGCACACTCACCATGAGAAAACAACAAGTGGGCACACTCACCATGACACAGCTAGTGGGCACACTCACCATGACGCAACCAGCGGGCACACTCACCATGAGAAAACAACTAGCGGGAACACTCACCATGAGAAAACAACCAGCAGGCACACTCACCATGACACAGCCAGTGGGTACACTCACCATGACACAGCTAGTGGGCACACTCACCATGAGAAAACAACCAGTGGGCACACTCACCATGACACAGCTAGTGGGCACACTCACCATGACGCAACGAGAGGAAACACTCACCATGAGAAAACAACCAGCGGGCACACTCACCATGAGAAAACAACCAGAGGGCACACTCACCATGAGAAAACAACCAGCGGGAACACTCACCATTACAAAACAACCAGCGGGAACACTCACCATGACACAGCCAGTGGGTACACTCACCATGACGCAACCAGCGGGCACACTCACCATGAGAAAACAACTAGCGGGAACACTCACCATGAGAAAACAACCAGCAGGCACACTCACCATGACACAGCCAGTGGGTACACTCACCATGACACAGCTAGTGGGCACACTCACCATGAGAAAACAACCAGCAGGCACACTGACCATGACGCAACCAGCAGGCACACTCACCATGAGAAAACAACAAGCGGGCACACTCACCATGAGAAAACAAACAGCAGGAACACTCACCATGAGAAAACAACCAGTAGGCAAACTCACCATGAGAAAACAACCAGCGGGCACACTCACCATGAGAAAACAACCAGCGGGAACACTCACCATGAGAAAACAACCAGCAGGCACACTCACCATGACACAGCTAGTGGGCACACTCACCATGACGCAACCAGCGGGCACACTCACCATGAGAAAACAACTAGCGGGCACACTCACCATGACACAGCTAGTGGGCACACTCACCATGACGCAACCAGCGGGCACACTCACCATGAGAAAACAACTAGCGGGAACACTCACCATGAGAAAACAACCAGCAGGCACACTCACCATGACACAGCCAGTGGGTACACTCACCATGACAAAACAACCAGCGGTAACACTCATCATGAGAAAATAACCAGCGGGCACACTCACCATGACACAGCTAGTGGGCACACTCACCATGAGAAAACAACCAGCAGGCACACTCACCATGAGAAAACAACCAGCGGGCACACTCACCATGAGAAAACAACCAGCGGGAACACTCACCATGAGAAAACAACCAGCAGGCACACTCACCATGACACAGCTAGTGGGCACACTCACCATGACACAGCTAGTGGGCACACTCACCATGAGAAAACAACCAGCAGGCACACTGACCATGAGAAAACAACCAGCGGGCACACTCACCATGAGAAAACAACAAGCGGGCACACTCACCATGAGAAAACAACCAGCAGGCACATTCACCATGAGACAGCTAGTGGGCACACTCACCATGACGCAACCAGCGGGCACACTCACCATGAGAAAACAACTAGTGGGCACACTCACCATGACACGGCCAGTGGGTACACTCACCATGACGCAACCAGCGGGCACACTTACCATGAGAAAACAACCAGCAGGCACACTCACCATGACACAGTTAGTGGGCACACTCACCATGAGAAAACAACCAGCAGGCACACTGACCATGACGCAACCAGCAGGCACACTCACCATGAGAAAACAACAAGCGGGCACACTCACCATGAGAAAACAAACAGCAGGAACACTCACCATGAGAAAACAACCAGTAGGCCCACTCACCATGAGAAAACAACCAGCGGGCACACTCACCATGAGAAAACAACCAGCGGGAACACTCACCATGAGAAAAAAAACCAGCAGGCACACTCACCATGACACAGCCAGTGGGTACACTCACCATGACGCAACCAGCGGGCACACTCACCATGAGAAAACAACTAGCGGGCACACTCACCATGACACAGCTAGTGGGTACACTCACCATGACGCAACCAGCAGGCACACTCACCATGAGAAAACAACTAGTGGGCACACTCACCATGACACAGCCAGTGGGTACACTCACCATGACGCAACCAGAGGGCACACTCACCATGAGAAAACAACTAGCGGGAACACTCACCATGAGAAAACAACCAGCAGGCACACTCACCATGACACAGCCAGTGGGTACACTCACCATGACAAAACAACCAGCGGGAACACTCATCATGAGAAAATAACCAGCGGGCACACTCACCATGACACAGCTAGTGGGCACACTCACCATGAGAAAACAACCAGCAGGCACACTCACCATGAGAAAACAACCAGCGGGAACACTCACCATGAGAAAACAACCAGCAGGCACACTCACCATGACACAGCTAGTGGGCACACTCACCATGACACAGCTAGTGGGCACACTCACCATGAGAAAACAACCAGCAGGCACACTGACCATGAGAAAACAACAAGCGGGCACACTCACCATGAGAAAACAACCAGCAGGCACACTCACCATGAGACAGCTAGTGGGCACACTCACCATGACGCAACCAGCGGGCACACTCACCATGAGAAAACAACTAGTGGGCACACTCACCATGACACGGCCAGTGGGTACACTCACCATGACGCAACCAGCGGGCACACTTACCATGAGAAAACAACCAGCAGGCACACTCACCATGACACAGCTAGTGGGCACACTCACCATGAGAAAACAACCAGCAGGCACACTGACCATGACGCAACCAGCAGGCACACTCACCATGAGAAAACAACAAGCGGGCACACTCACCATGAGAAAACAAACAGCAGGAACACTCACCATGAGAAAACAACCAGTAGGCAAACTCACCATGAGAAAACAACCAGCGGGCACACTCACCATGAGAAAACAACCAGCGGGAACACTCACCATGAGAAAATAACCAGCGGGAACACTCACCATGACACAGCTAGTGGGCACACTCACCATGAGAAAACAACCAGTGGGCACACTGACCATGACGCAACCAGCAGGCACACTCACCATGAGAAAACAACAAGCAGGCACACTCACCATGAGAAAACAAACAGCAGGAACACTCACCATGAGAAAACAACCAGTAGGCAAACTCACCATGAGAAAACAACCAGCGGGCACACTCACCATGAGAAAACACCCAGCGGGAACACTCACCATGAGAAAACAACCAGCAGGCACACTCACCATGACACAGCTAATGGGCACACTCACCATGACGCAACCAGCGGGCACACTCACCATGAGAAAACAACTAGCGGGCACACTCACCATGACACAGCCAGTGGGTACACTCACCATGACGCAACCAGCAGGCACACTCACCATGAGAAAACAACTAGTGGGCACACTCACCATGACACAGCCAGTGGGTACACTCACCATGACGCAACCAGCGGGCACACTTACCATGACAAAACAACCAGCGGGAACACTCACCATGAGAAAACAACCAGCAGGCACACTCACCATGACACAGCTAGTGGGCACACTCACCATGACACAGCTAGTGGGCACACTCACCATGAGAAAACAACCAGCAGGCACACTGACCATGACGCAACCAGCGGGCACACTCACCATGAGAAAACAACCAGCGGACACACTCACCATGAGAAAACAACCAGCAGGCACACTCACCATGACACAGCCAGTGGGTACACTCACCATGACAAAACAACCAGCGGGAACACTCACCATGAGAAAATAACCAGCGGGCACACTCACCATGACACAGCTAGTGGGCACACTCACCATGAGAAAACAACCAGCAGGCACACTCACCATGAGAAAACAACCAGCGGGCACACTCACCATGAGAAAACAACCAGCGGGAACACTCACCATGAGAAAACAACCAGCTGGTACACTCACCATGACACAGCTAGTGGGCACACTCACCATGACACAGCTAGTGGGCACACTCACCATGAGAAAACAACCAGCAGGCACACTGACCATGAGAAAACAACCAGCGGGCACACTCACCATGAGAAAACAACAAGCGGGCACACTCACCATGAGAAAACAACCAGCAGGCACACTCACCATGAGACAGCTAGTGGGCACACTCACCATGACGCAACCAGCGGGCACACTCACCATGAGAAAACAACTAGTGGGCACACTCACCATGACACGGCCAGTGGGTACACTCACCATGACGCAACCAGCGGGCACACTTACCATGAGAAAACAACCAGCAGGCACACTCACCATGACACAGTTAGTGGGCACACTCACCATGAGAAAACAACCAGCAGGCACACTGACCATGACGCAACCAGCAGGCACACTCACCATGAGAAAACAACAAGCGGGCACACTCACCATGAGAAAACAAACAGCAGGAACACTCACCATGAGAAAACAACCAGTAGGCCCACTCACCATGAGAAAACAACCAGCGGGCACACTCACCATGAGAAAACAACCAGCGGGAACACTCACCATGAGAAAAAAACCAGCAGGCACACTCACCATGACACAGCCAGTGGGTACACTCACCATGACGCAACCAGCGGGCACACTCACCATGAGAAAACAACTAGCGGGCACACTCACCATGACACAGCTAGTGGGTACACTCACCATGACGCAACCAGCAGGCACACTCACCATGAGAAAACAACTAGTGGGCACACTCACCATGACACAGCCAGTGGGTACACTCACCATGACGCAACCAGAGGGCACACTCACCATGAGAAAACAACTAGCGGGAACACTCACCATGAGAAAACAACCAGCAGGCACACTCACCATGACACAGCCAGTGGGTACACTCACCATGACGGCCCCGAGAAAACAACCAGCGGGAACACTCATCATGAGAAAATAACCAGCGGGCACACTCACCATGACACAGCTAGTGGGCACACTCACCATGAGAAAACAACCAGCAGGCACACTCACCATGAGAAAACAACCAGCGGGAACACTCACCATGAGAAAACAACCAGCAGGCACACTCACCATGACACAGCTAGTGGGCACACTCACCATGACACAGCTAGTGGGCACACTCACCATGAGAAAACAACCAGCAGGCACACTGACCATGAGAAAACAACAAACGGGCACACTCACCATGAGAAAACAACCAGCAGGCACACTCACCATGAGACAGCTAGTGGGCACACTCACCATGACGCAACCAGCGGGCACACTCACCATGAGAAAACAACTAGTGGGCACACTCACCATGACACGGCCAGTGGGTACACTCACCATGACGCAACCAGCGGGCACACTTACCATGAGAAAACAACCAGCAGGCACACTCACCATGACACAGCTAGTGGGCACACTCACCATGAGAAAACAACCAGCAGGCACACTGACCATGACGCAACCAGCAGGCACACTCACCATGAGAAAACAACAAGCGGGCACACTCACCATGAGAAAACAAACAGCAGGAACACTCACCATGAGAAAACAACCAGTAGGCAAACTCACCATGAGAAAACAACCAGCGGGCACACTCACCATGAGAAAACAACCAGCGGGAACACTCACCATGAGAAAACAACCAGCAGGCACACTCACCATGACACAGCTAGTGGGCACACTCACCATGACGCAACCAGCGGGCACACTCACCATGAGAAAACAACTAGCGGGCACACTCACCATGACACAGCCAGTGGGTACACTCACCATGACGCAACCAGCAGGCACACTCACCATGAGAAAACAACTAGTGGGCACACTCACCATGACACAGCCAGTGGGTACACTCACCATGACGCAACCAGCGGGCACACTTACCATGACAAAACAACCAGCGGGAACACTCACCATGAGAAAACAACCAGCAGGCACACTCACCATGACACAGCTAGTGGGCACACTCACCATGACACAGCTAGTGGGCACACTCACCATGAGAAAACAACCAGCAGGCACACTGACCATGACGCAACCAGCGGGCACACTCACCATGAGAAAACAACCAGCGGACACACTCACCATGAGAAAACAACCAGCAGGCACACTCACCATGACACAGCCAGTGGGTACACTCACCATGACAAAACAACCAGCGGGAACACTCACCATGAGAAAATAACCAGCGGGAACACTCACCATGACACAGCTAGTGGGCACACTCACCATGAGAAAACAACCAGTGGGCACACTGACCATGACGCAACCAGCAGGCACACTCACCATGAGAAAACAACAAGCGGGCACACTCACCATGAGAAAACAAACAGCAGGAACACTCACCATGAGAAAACAACCAGTAGGCAAACTCACCATGAGAAAACAACCAGCGGGCACACTCACCATGAGAAAACAACCAGCGGGAACACTCACCATGAGAAAACAACCAGCAGGCACACTCACCATGACACAGCTAATGGGCACACTCACCATGACGCAACCAGCGGGCACACTCACCATGAGAAAACAACTAGCGGGCACACTCACCATGACACAGCCAGTGGTTACACTCACCATGACGCAACCAGCAGGCACACTCACCATGAGAAAACAACTAGTGGGCACACTCACCATGACACAGCCAGTGGGTACACTCACCATGACGCAACCAGCGGGCACACTTACCATGACAAAACAACCAGCGGGAACACTCACCATGAGAAAACAACCAGCAGGCACACTCACCATGACACAGCTAGTGGGCACACTCACCATGAGAAAACAACCAGCAGGCACACTGACCATGACGCAACCAGCGGGCACACTCACCATGAGAAAACAACCAGCGGACACACTCACCATGAGAAAACAACCAGCAGGCACACTCACCATGACACAGCCAGTGGGTACACTCACCATCACAAAACAACCAGCGGGAACACTCACCATGAGAAAATAACCAGCGGGCACACTCACCATGACACAGCTAGTGGGCACACTCACCATGAGAAAACAACCAGCAGGCACACTCACCATGAGACAGCTAGTGGGCACACTCACCATGACGCAACCAGCGGGCACACTCACCATGAGAAAACAACTAGTGGGCACACTCACCATGACACGGCCAGTGGGTACACTCACCATGACGCAACCAGCGGGCACACTTACCATGAGAAAACAACCAGCAGGCACACTCACCATGACACAGCTAGTGGGCACACTCACCATGAGAAAACAACCAGCAGGCACACTGACCATGACGCAACCAGCAGGCACACTCACCATGAGAAAACAACAAGCGGGCACACTCACCATGAGAAAACAAACAGCAGGAACACTCACCATGAGAAAACAACCAGTAGGCAAACTCACCATGAGAAAACAACCAGCGGGCACACTCACCATGAGAAAACAACCAGCGGGAACACTCACCATGAGAAAACAACCAGCAGGCACACTCACCATGACACAGCTAGTGGGCACACTCACCATGACGCAACCAGCGGGCACACTCACCATGAGAAAACAACTAGCGGGCACACTCACCATGACACAGCCAGTGGGTACACTCACCATGACGCAACCAGCAGGCACACTCACCATGAGAAAACAACTAGTGGGCACACTCACCATGACACAGCCAGTGGGTACACTCACCATGACGCAACCAGCGGGCACACTTACCATGACAAAACAACCAGCGGGAACACTCACCATGAGAAAACAACCAGCAGGCACAC
Organism: Leptodactylus fallax; assembly: GCA_947044405.1. Classification (NCBI taxonomy): domain Eukaryota; kingdom Metazoa; phylum Chordata; class Amphibia; order Anura; family Leptodactylidae; genus Leptodactylus; species Leptodactylus fallax. The sequence continues at coordinate 4,403 of CAMRHE010000708.1, read as the reverse complement.
TCACCATGACACAGCTAGTGGGCACACTCACCATGACACAGCTAGTGGGCACACTCACCATGAGAAAACAACCAGCAGGCACACTGACCATGACGCAACCAGCGGGCACACTCACCATGAGAAAACAACCAGCGGACACACTCACCATGAGAAAACAACCAGCAGGCACACTCACCATGACACAGCCAGTGGGTACACTCACCATGACAAAACAACCAGCGGGAACACTCACCATGAGAAAATAACCAGCGGGAACACTCACCATGACACAGCTAGTGGGCACACTCACCATGAGAAAACAACCAGTGGGCACACTGACCATGACGCAACCAGCAGGCACACTCACCATGAGAAAACAACAAGCGGGCACACTCACCATGAGAAAACAAACAGCAGGAACACTCACCATGAGAAAACAACCAGTAGGCAAACTCACCATGAGAAAACAACCAGCGGGAACACTCACCATGAGAAAACAACCAGCAGGCACACTCACCATGACACAGCTAATGGGCACACTCACCATGACGCAACCAGCGGGCACACTCACCATGAGAAAACAACTAGCGGGCACACTCACCATGACACAGCCAGTGGTTACACTCACCATGACGCAACCAGCAGGCACACTCACCATGAGAAAACAACTAGTGGGCACACTCACCATGACACAGCCAGTGGGTACACTCACCATGACGCAACCAGCGGGCACACTTACCATGACAAAACAACCAGCGGGAACACTCACCATGAGAAAACAACCAGCAGGCACACTCACCATGACACAGCTAGTGGGCACACTCACCATGAGAAAACAACCAGCAGGCACACTGACCATGACGCAACCAGCGGGCACACTCACCATGAGAAAACAACCAGCGGACACACTCACCATGAGAAAACAACCAGCAGGCACACTCACCATGACACAGCCAGTGGGTACACTCACCATCACAAAACAACCAGCGGGAACACTCACCATGAGAAAATAACCAGCGGGCACACTCACCATGACACAGCTAGTGGGCACACTCACCATGAGAAAACAACCAGCAGGCACACTGACCATGACGCAACCAGCGGGCACACTCACCATGAGAAAACAACCAGCGGACACACTCACCATGAGAAAACAACCAGCAGGCACACTCACCATGACACAGCCAGTGGGTACACTCACCATGACAAAACAACCAGCGGGAACACTCACCATGAGAAAATAACCAGCGGGCACACTCACCATGACACAGCTAGTGGGCACACTCACCATGAGAAAACAACCAGCAGGCACACTCACCATGAGAAAACAACCAGCAGGCACACTCACCATGAGAAAACAACCAGCGGGCACACTCACCATGAGAAAACAACCAGCGGGAACACTCACCATGAGAAAACAACCAGCTGGTACACTCACCATGACACAGCTAGTGGGCACACTCACCATGACACAGCTAGTGGGCACACTCACCATGAGAAAACAACCAGCAGGCACACTGACCATGAGAAAACAACCAGCGGGCACACTCACCATGAGAAAACAACAAGCGGGCACACTCACCATGAGAAAACAACCAGCAGGCACACTCACCATGAGACAGCTAGTGGGCACACTCACCATGACGCAACCAGCGGGCACACTCACCATGAGAAAACAACTAGTGGGCACACTCACCATGACACGGCCAGTGGGTACACTCACCATGACGCAACCAGCGGGCACACTTACCATGAGAAAACAACCAGCAGGCACACTCACCATGACACAGCTAGTGGGCACACTCACCATGAGAAAACAACCAGCAGGCACACTGACCATGACGCAACCAGCAGGCACACTCACCATGAGAAAACAACAAGCGGGCACACTCACCATGAGAAAACAAACAGCAGGAACACTCACCATGAGAAAACAACCAGTAGGCACACTCACCATGAGAAAACAACCAGCGGGCACACTCACCATGAGAAAACAACCAGCGGGAACACTCACCATGAGAAAACAACCAGCAGGCACACTCACCATGACACAGCTAGTGGGCACACTCACCATGACGCAACCAGCGGGCACACTCACCATGAGAAAACAACTAGCGGGCACACTCACCATGACACAGCCAGTGGGTACACTCACCATGACGCAACCAGCGGGCACACTTACCATGACAAAACAACCAGCGGGAACACTCACCATGAGAAAACAACCAGCAGGCACACTCACCATGACACAGCTAGTGGGCACACTCACCATGACACAGCTAGTGGGCACACTCACCATGAGAAAACAACCAGCAGGCACACTGACCATGAGGCAACCTGCGGGCACACTCACCATGAGAAAACAACCAGCGGACACACTCACCATGAGAAAACAACCAGCAGGCACACTCACCATGACACAGATAGTGGGCACACTCACCATGACACAGATAGTGGGCACACTCACCATGACGCAACCAGCGGGCACACTCACCATGAGAAAACAACAAGCGGGCACACTCACCATGAGAAAACAACTAGTGGGCACACTCACCATGACACAGCCAGTGGGTACACTCACCATGACGCAACCAGCGGGCACACTTACCATGACAAAACAACCAGCGGGAACACTCACCATGAGAAAACAACCAGCAGGCACACTCACCATGACACAGCTAGTGGGCACACTCACCATGACACAGCTAGTGGGCACACTCACCATGAGAAAACAACCAGCAGGCACACTGACCATGACGCAACCAGCGGGCACACTCACCATGAGAAAACAACCAGCGGACACACTCACCATGAGAAAACAACCAGCAGGCACACTCACCATGACACAGCCAGTGGGTACACTCACCATGACAAAACAACCAGCGGGAACACTCACCATGAGAAAATAACCAGCGGGCACACTCACCATGACACAGCTAGTGGGCACACTCACCATGAGAAAACAACCAGCAGGCACACTCACCATGAGAAAACAACCAGCGGGCACACTCACCATGAGAAAACAGCCAGCGGGAACACTCACCATGAGAAAACAACCAGCTGGCACACTCACCATGACACAGCTAGTGGGCACACTCACCATGACACAGCTAGTGGGCACACTCACCATGAGAAAACAACCAGCAGGCACACTGACCATGAGAAAACAACCAGCGGGCACACTCACCATGAGAAAACAACAAGCGGGCACACTCACCATGAGAAAACAACCAGCAGGCACACTCACCATGAGACAGCTAGTGGGCACACTCACCATGACGCAACCAGCGGGCACACTCACCATGAGAAAACAACTAGTGGGCACACTCACCATGACACGGCCAGTGGGTACACTCACCATGACGCAACCAGCGGGCACACTTACCATGAGAAAACAACCAGCGGGAACACTCACCATGAGAAAACAACCAGCAGGCACACTCACCATGACACAGCCAGTGGGTACAGTCACCATGACACAGCTAGTGGGCACACTCACCATGAGAAAACAACCAGCAGGCACACTCACCATGACACAGCCAGCAGGCACACTCACCATGACACAGCTAGTGGGCACACTCACCATGAGAAAACAACCAGCAGGCACACTGACCATGACGCAACCAGCGGGCACATTCACCATGAGAAAACACCTAGCGGGCACACTCGCCATGACATAGCTAGTGGGCACACTCACCATGAGAAAACAACCAGCAGGCACACTCACCATGACGCAACCAGCAGGCACACTCACCATGAGAAAACAAGCATCGGGCACACACACTCACCATGACACAACCAGCGGGCACACTCACCATGACACAACCAGCGGGCACACTCACCATGAGAAAACAACCAGCGGGCACACTCACCATGACAAAACCAGCAGGAACACTCACTACGACACAGCCAGTGGGCACACTCACCATGACAAAACAACCAGCGGGAACACTCACCATGAGAAAACAACCAGCGGGCACAATCACCATGACACAACTAGTGGGCACACTCCCCATGACACAGCCAGTGGGTACACTCACCATGATGTAACCAGTGGGCACACTCACCATGAGAAAACAACCAGCGGGCACACTCACCATGAGAAAACAACCAGCAGGCACACTCACCATGACACAACCAGCGGGCACATTCACCTTGAGAAAACAACTAGCGGGCACACTCGCCATGACATAGCTAGTGGGCACACTCACCATGACGCAACCAGCAGGCACACTCACCATGAGAAAACAAGCATCGGGCACACACACTCACCATGACACAGCCAGTGGGCACACTCACCATGAGAAAACAACCAGCGGGCACACTCACCATGAGAAAACAACCAGGGGGCACACTCACCATGAGAAAACAATCAGGGGGCACACTCACCATGACGCACAATGGGGGCACACTCACCATGACGC